>PVJA010004691.1:61889-84142 GCA_004027025.1 Myocastor coypus | reverse complement strand
TTTTTTTTTTTTTTTTCCTCTAATGGATCCTATGGTGCTGGCTCCTGAGCCCAGGTCTAGACCCCACACAGCCTCTGGACCTCTGGGCCTCTCCACTGGTCCTGGAGAACAGTGTCATAGCCCACACAGATCAACTTCTGCTGCTGTACAATGTCACCTCCTAATAATATACAGAACCTAGCCAGAGTACCCTATCTTTTCAACTTCAAGGAGTCAAGGTCATTGTCCTCCAGGCTCCCTATGAACAGTTCCTCTGGGATTCAATGACTTCATTATGTGTGTATTTTCACTTTCAATAAAATAATCGGAAAAATGTTTTAACAAATTATAGTATTTTGGAGCTAAATATGGTGGTGTGCCCTTGTCTTACACTTTTAAACACTCGCCTTAGTCTGACCTGCATTGCAGGCCCAGCTGTCACTGTCCAGGAGAGATTCACACACCTGACCTGTGGGGATATCACCCTGGTGATGCAGGCAAGTGTACCACCTGCTTCCTCCCAGAGGGGAAGTGAGGTCAGCTCTGAGGATGTGAAGGGGGCAGAGGCAGGACTTCAGCAAATGGTTCCAGGTGGCTGGCACAGTGCAGAGCAGCACCACCAGGATCTGAGGAAGTGAGTGTGGGAAGACTGAGGAGATGGGCCGCCTGAGCCCAAGCTGGGCAGGAGGAGGCTCTGTTCCCTCCTCATTCAGGGAGTGTCACGCGTACTGATCACTCCCCTCTGAGCAGGAGAGTGTTGTGTGCAAGCGCCCTTTGAATCCACTTGGTCCAAGTCCTGCAGAGTGAGTGCAGAGAACTTGGTTTTAAATGGCATCTTCTTCAACCAATCTGCTGGGAAAACTTGTAAAATGGCTCCAGTAACAAAGCAGCTCATTTTTTGCTTACGAGACCATGAGGAAAGAAGCAAATACCTAAGGCTATTGGGGGTGGGGAAGTTAGGGAACTAGGACAGTTAGCGTTTAGGAAAACACTTTCAGTACGGTTCTGTGGCCATCAGCACTCCAGGCAAGTCTAAATGTTGCCCCTCTGGCTAGACTGATGAGAAAGAATTACTGTGGAGATTTGATGGGGATTTGCACGGGCAAACTGAAGAGCCCTGCGCTGCCGCCACCACGTGGATTTTACTTCCATTTTATGATGGAGAGAAGGAAAGGCCATCTCTGTACTTCAGAGAGTAGAGGGTAGGAGTAGGAGGGCGCCTGTTAGCAGCAAAAGAGAAGTCAGGGGTGCTGAGAGTTCAGGGAGGATGGAGCCAGACCCTAAAGCGAACTGTCCGCTGAGCGCCTACAGGTGACTACGTGAGAGCTGAGTGTCAGATATATATGTGGCTGAGATTTCAGAAGTAAAGCTATATGAAGTTCAAGATTTGGCTAGTTCCTATAAGGCAGCGGTTCTCAACCTGTGGGTCGAGACCCCGGTAGGGGTCGAACGACCGAAACACAGGGGTCGCCTAAAGCCATTCCGAATCATAACTGTAGCAAAATTACAGTTTTGAAGTAGCCACCAAAATTATTTTTTGGTTTGGGGTCATCACAGCATGAGGAGCTGTATTGCAGGGTCATGGCATTAGAAATGTTGAGAACCACTGCTACAACTGTTCTCACCAATGATGAGCAAGAAGTTAAATGCAATATTAGGAAAAATAGGATCTAGCATTTATTAAACACAGGCCATGGGCAAGATGCTAAACTCCTACTTGGCTCAAGCCATAGGATAGTCCTACCAGAGTTTGGGGTGGTAGCTCATGGGGGAGCACTTGCCTAGCATGTATGAGGCCCTTGTTTTAATCCTAATCCAGCCAAACGAACAAAAATCTTTAGTTAAACAAAAAGAATAGTCAGGCATGATGGTGTACTCTGTGACCCTAGCACCCTAGCAACGCAGACTAAGTCAGGCTAATCACAAGGTAGAGGTCAGCCTGTGCAACTTAGCAACCAGGGAACCCTGTCTCAAAATAAAAAAAATAACAAAGGACTAGGGAGGTAGCTTAGTAGGAAGGTTCTCAGTTCAAATTCCAATACAAAGAAGTCATCTGGCTTAACACAATTTTATCATTTTATAAGTGAGGAAAAGAAGAAATCGCTACATGCCCTCAAGACCCAGGCTCTCAAAGAGATAACAGCACAGCCTCTCTGAGAGGGCAAAGCTTGAATTAAAGAACAAATTTTTAGTCACATGTACTATTTAGTGCATGAGGGAGAAAAATATAAAAATCTCAGCTGGGGAGACAGCTCAGTGATCTATATGCCTGCCTAGCAAGCACAAAGTCTTAAGTTTGATATCTCATACCATATCCTGTGCCAGCCCCAGAACCTGGGCACAATGTGCCAGCCCCAAAACTGAGCATGGTAGCACTGACCTGTAATCCCAGTGTTGGGATTATACCGAGATAAGAGGATCACTGTGAGTCTGAGCTGTATAACGAGACTCTGTACCAAATTAATTAAAAAAGAAAAAGAAATACAAAAATCTAGAGAAGGAGTCCTAATGTAGGACACAGGCATCACAGTTGCCATTATGTCAGTCATAGCTTCTTTTACACTATAAAAGTTGAATATTAGTGATAAAAACTTATAAAGCACAAAACATTTTCTACTCAAAACAATTTCAACTTCTGGTAGAGATGAATAAAAATACATGAATATGACTTGTATATCAGTGTTTACATATTTCTGAACTCTGAATTGTCAGGTAGTAGAAGGCTACTAAAGCATTGACTAACATTGTTTACATCAAGGAACTAATAAAGACCCAGGTTGGAGAAAATAAAGAGATGTGTTTAGGTGAAGAAGTGTGATTATGTCAAGAGCTTCTTGGTGACACCCAAGAACTCCACAGGGGTTAGAGACAATCTTAGATAGGGTCTGCCTTTTAAAGGAGAATTACATTGAAATCTCAGATATATCAAATATGCAACTTAGTAGAAAATCATCTACCTACACATGTAAATCTGTATTGTAGTCTGTAAGGCATGAACATTATTCATGTGTATTCATGTGTATTTTACAAACTGTTTAAAAGTTATTCAATGTATAGTTCTATTCATTATCGGTTTGGGATTTCATATTCTTTTTAAAAAGTTCAGAATATTAACTTTACCAATGTTTTAAGGAGTACGGAAATTGATTGGGTGGACTTCGTAAATGTTAATGACCAAAGCTATTTTGGGCAAACTGAACAGAGCACTTGTACAGAGCATCCTTGTAAATAATGAGAACACCATTTATTAAAACATATACCAAGCAAGCCCAAAGAGTACAGCTCAGCCTTGACACAAGATGTGAGTAAGACTTTAGTGTAGGGTGCTATCTGACAATTTAACAATCTAGACTGTGGGAGCCACAGCTAACATCTTGATTACTTTTGCAGACCCTTAGTTTCGTAAGCTATAGTCTTTTGGGTTGTAGAGTTTAGGTGAAAGATTGGTGAGTAGCTGTAGATGTATGTTTTATGTGTGTAGTATGAGTGGGTCTGAGAATGAACACAAAGGGCCATCAAACTATATGGGAAATGGGTGGATGTTTGAATTAAAAATTTATTATAGGGGCCGGCAAGATGGTTCAGCAATCTAAAGAACCTCCTTAGGCAAGCTTAGGCAACCTTAGGGACTGCAGTTCAATCCCCAGCACCACATGCTATGCCAACCCCACCCCCAGGGCAGGCTGAGCTAGCCATAATAAAAAAAAATAATAATAATAAAATAAAAATTTTATTATAGCAAAAAACACCCACAAAAAACACCCCTCTTTAAACACACTTACGCCATCATTTTTTACCCCTATCTAAAAGCAGTTCCAGAAGTCCTCTTTTGCAAATATCTACATGAAGTATGAGTTTGAAAAGTTTAGTGGATGCTGGTACCAGTGCTACCTCCTGGAAAGGCAGGGTCCTACAAGCATTGCCGTGTGTCCTCATCCAGCACTTACTGGATCTCCTACTGTACAACTTATGACTCTTGCCCAAGGTAAAAATGGCCATGAAAGGTTGCCTTTTTGAACTGATTCAGAATATGGAAGCAGCCATAGATGTGTGGCCAAAGACACTCAAGAAAGAGGATTTCCAGAACTACTTTGGTAAGTGACAAGAATGAGAAAATAAATATGTGTGAAGCAAGTTATAGTATCTTGAAGTAGATTAATGGCAGTGTATTTTGTCCACTAACTTTTAAAACTTAAATGTTCATCACATTTTTCAAATGCATCATTGCTGGATTTTTGTCCTTTCGTAAAACTTATGGTTCCAAGTTTTCACCACCTCAAACCTCGATCTCTTAATCCAGCAGTTTACAGTGTGAGCTGGAAGTCCAGGTGGACTCAGCGAGGCAGTCCTTCCTCCACGAGGTGCAGTTTCTGGTAAGGTTAAGCTGGAACCTGATTATTCTGGAGGCAGCAAGACAGCATTGCCCTCACAGAAGTGAAATGACCGAACTCTGAGCAAAGCTACTTTTTTATGTGGTGCCCTCAAAGCATAGTCAAAATCCTCCTGGACTCCTAGGGCTCCAGGAGATGGTCTTCCATATATCAACTTGTTTCTGTGCTGAAGGCTAGAGGAGATTCCAGTCCAGCAATCAGTCTGGAATCTCACTTGAGGTTCCTCAGAGCCCTTCTGTGGCTCACTGGTTGCTGACAAGATTTGGGTGCTTACATCATGAAATTGAAGTCCCTGGCTCTTGCCATGATATGGCAGCTCACTTCCTCCAAGGGACTGGGAACTTCTGCAATGAGCTGTACAGGAGGCCCGGCCTCACTTTTACAGATCACCTCCACAATACAGATTGATTCAGAATTATTATTCTTGTGATTTGTCCAGGTTCTGTGAATGGAAAAGCTGCACACTGCTGCCCTTGGTCATTGAGCACACATGCTCAGGGAGGTGTCGCCAATCATGGGTATTATTCTGAATAATAAGCAGGGATCTTGGGGACCATCTTGTCTTTCTGTTCATGACAATGAAAAGTTGTCAAAAGAGATATTCACTAATAATTTATAAATGTGCTGAGCAGTTATACATGGCTAAACTTTTCTGCTAGATGGTTAAGGCCAAGTTAAAGCAAGACTTGTATAACAAAACATATAACTTTTGTATATGACAAGATCACTTAAATCCCTTCAGGATTTACCTTGGAACCATGTACAGCATGTTGTAGAACTTTTGTCAGTGTCAGCCATCTAGATGAAGCACAACTATAGCTTGACCAGTCTTCTTTCTGTGATAGCCTGAGAGAACGTTTTCTCTCAGGTGACTCTCCTTAGGCACACTATCTATCACCAAACCCTTTCCTCTGTGGCCCCATCATCTCCTGGAACAGAAAATTTGGGACATCACTGAGCTATAGTATGCTACAGGACAGGTTCTCTTACGTCCTGAGTACTCACTGACCTTGAAGAGCTAGGGCCAAAATATTGGCTATCCTTGTAGCACTTCGTTTTCTCTAATTCTTTGATCTGCAAGCTTAACACTCCAGAAGAGAAGCTTAGTGATACTATTACTCTATAACATAGGTACTGCAACTTAACATCACTGTCTTTCTGTCTATCAAATTCCTTAGACTTAACATGGAACTGGTATTTTCCATCAGTCATTGATATTCTAATAAATCCCTATAGAACATCACAAAAAAGTTGCAAATTTTTTACAGAGCAATTTAGAAATCTAACTATATACAAAATTGTAGCAGGTCAATCCTATGGTATTTTTGCTTGTCTCTTATTCTCTTTTATTATCTTTTTTTGTTGTTATTTGTTTGTTTTAAAACAAATATTTACCTGAGAGTATAGTAATAGTTGAAATGACATTAGAAGCAGCGCACATTTATTTATTTATTTATTTATTTTGTCCTTTTTAAGACAGGGTCTCTCTATGCAGTTCAGGCCAGCCTTGAGCTCACTTTTGTAGCTCAGGCTGGTCTCAAACTCACACCAATCCTCCTGCCTCAGCCTCCCGAGTGCTGGGATTACAGGCGTGAGCCACCATGCCTGGCAGAAGCAGCACACATTTAAAAGGCCAGAATTACAGGAATTCCAAGCACAGTTTACCATTACACATCGCTATACTCAGTGTCAAAAACCTGTTGGAGATTCTTAGAACCATGGTCTAATTCATCCTGTGCATGGTTTTGCCCCTGCCAAGTTTCCTAACTTTTCTACTTGTTGTCTCTTCATTGTTTAATCCTTAAGTTCTTGATTTCCATTTAGCTATGTTATTGCCTTTCCATTTTTATTTCTTTTTGTGAGTTCTTCCACTAAGGAGACTATATAAGGTTTATACATGTAGGTCTTATGTATTTCACCTATGAGCATATATTCAAGATAAATCCACTTATACATGAAGGCTTCATGTTTATCATTCTTTATAGCTGAGTAATATTCCATTGTATAAAAACACATCTTTTAAATCATTCTTCAGGTGACTGGCATTTTGGTTGTTTCCAAGATTTGGCTATCACAAATTGTGCTGCTATTAACATAGAAGCACCAACATCATTATGATATGATGGTTTCAGTTCTTTTGGGAAAATTCCCAATAGAGGGATAGCTGGATTGAATGGGATTTCCAGTCCTAGTTTTTTAAGGTGTCTCCACACTGATTTCCATAATGATTGTACCCGTCTGCATTCCCATTAGCACTGGAGAAGTGTTCCTTTTTCCCCACAGAGTCTGCAACATTTGTTGTTGGTTGATTTCTCTATCATAGCCATTCACTGGGGGTGAGGTAGTTAAGTGTTTGTTTAACTTGCATTTCATGGATGGCTAGTGATGTGGAGCATTTTTTCATGTATCTATTAGCTTCTAGTATTTCTTCCTGTGAGAAGTGAGTGTTCATCTCAGATGCCCATTTTTGGGTTGGGCCTTTACATATTGGGGCCCTAATAGTTTTTAGTTCTTTATAAATTCTAGATAGAAGACTTAGTCTGCATATTTATTAGTTAATGTTTTTTTGAAAATTTGTGGGTTATCTTTTCACTCTATTAGTAATTTCTTTTGACATGCAAATACTTCTCAGCAAGAGGATGTCCTAGTTGTTAATTCTTTCAAGTGTTACATGTGCATTTTTTTTCATCCATGAAGTGTTTGCTTACACCAATGTCTTCAAGATTTTCTCCTACTTTCTCCAGAAGATATAATGTTTCTGTTTTAATGTTTAGATCTTTAATCCATTTTGACTTTAGTTTAGTGCATGGTGATAGATCTCGGTCAAGTTTTAGTTGTAGGCATGTAGACAGTCACTTTGTACAGCACCATTTGTTAAAGAGGCTGTCTTTCTTCCCGTATACATGTTGGGTGCCTTTGCCAAATGTAAGGTAGCTGAGTGTTTTTATTTGCTTCTGCCTCTTCTAATCTATTTCACTGATCTACAGGTACATTTTTTTTTTTTTTTTGTCAATACTAGGCTGATTGTATCACAATAGCTTTTTAGTACAATTTTGAACAGGAATTGTAATGCCTCCTGCCTTATCTTTGTTGCCCGGGGTCACCTTTGTTATTCTTGGTCTTTTCTGGTTCCAAATAAATTTTAGGAATAATGTCTCTGGGTCTGTGAGGCATGTTGACGGTATTTTGATAGGGATTGCATTAAATCTGTATAACAGTTTTGGGAGAATGGTCATCATCACAATGCTGGTTCTTCCTCTCCAGGAGTAGGGAATATCTTTCCACTTTCTGAAGTGCTCTAGGATCACTTTTTTAGAATACTGTAGTTTTCATTGAAAAGGTCTTTTACTTCTTTAGTTAGGTTAATTCCTAAATATTTCAATTTCCGTGGCACTATTGTAAAACACATTTTTTTCTTTTATTTCTCTCTCAGTGTATTTTTCATCTGTGAAGAATTCTATTGATTTTTCAGTGTTAACTTTGTATTCTGTTGTGCTACTGAATTTGCATATTAATTCTAGTAGCTTATTGGTGTAATTTTTTGGATCTTCCAAGTAGAGCAACATGTCATCTGCAAATAATGATAGTTTAACTTTTTCTTTACCTGTTCTTATTTCTTTTATTTCTCCCTCTTGTCTAATGGGTCTGGCTAATGATTCCAGAACCACATTGAATAGGAGTGGTAGTAGAGGGCATCCTTGTCTTGTACTAGATCTGAGAGTAAAAGGCCTCAGTTTTTCCCAATTTAGAATTATGTTAGCTGTTGTATTGTCATAGATGACTTTTATCAAATTTATGCAGAGGCCATCTATTCCAATTTTCTGTAGTACCTTGAAAATGAGTGTTGGACTTTATGAAAAGCATATTTTGCATCAATTGAAATGATCATGTGGTGTTTGGTTTTGGGTCCAAACTGGTATAGAATATTACCTTTATAGATTTTTGTAGGTGGAACCATCTTTGCATTCCTGGGATAAATCCTACCTGGTCATAATAAATAATCTTCTTTTTTTAAAAAATAATCTTCTTAATGATTTGCTGTATTCTATTTGTGAGGATTTTATTGAGGATTTTTGCATCTACATTCACGAGAGAGTGCTGGGGAGATAGTTCAGTGGAATAAGTGCTTGCCTGGTGAGTGTAAGTTCTTGAGTTTGATCCCTGGTGCCACCAAAAAATAAAAATAAATAAATATATTCATGAGATATTGGCTTGTAGTTCTCTTTCTCAGGTACATTTTTCTCTGATTTTGGTATCAGTATAATACTTTCCTCAAGAAATGATTTTGGTATGATTGCTTCCTTTTCAATTTTGTTGAAGAGTTTGAGGAATATTGGGATTATATCTTCTATAAATCTCTTGCAGAATTGAGCAATGAATCCATCACTACCTGAACTTTAATTTGTTGGTCTCTTTTTTAATTATTGTTACATTTTTTATTTCATTAGCTGTTATTGGGTTATTGAGAGTTCTTGTATCTTCTAGATTCAGTTTTGGTAAATTGTACATTCCTTGGAATCTGTCAATTTCATCTCTGTCTTCAGTTCTGTGAGACTAAACCTTCTCAAAGTAGCTATTAAAGATGTTTTGAATCTCCACTGGGTCTGTGTTAATTTCACCCTTTTCATTTCTTGCTGCTTGAATTTGAGTCTTTCTTCTTTTTGATGAGGTTAGCTAGGGAATTATCAGTTTTATTTACTCTTTCAAAGAACCAGCTTTTTGATGCATTAATTCTTTGTATTGTTTTCTTTGTCTCAATTGAATTAATTTCTGTTCTAATCTTTATGATTTCCTCCCATCTTTTTGGGCTTTGGGTTTGGTTTGCTCTAACTTTTGTTAGAAGAGCTAGGTCTAGTATTGGAGTATTTATTTGTTTCCATCCTATTTTCTTATGTGTGAGTTCAGAGCTATAAATTTCCCTCTAAGAACTGCTTTCATGGCATCCCATAAATTCTGGTGGGTTGTTTTTGAGTTTTTATTCAATTGTAAATATTGTTTAATTCCTTGTTTAATTTCATCTGTATCCCACTCATTGCTGAGGATGGTACTTATTAATTTCCATGTATTTCTGGAGTTTTTGTAGGTTCTTTTTTCATTTATTTCCAGTTTCATTGCACTGTGGTCAGATAATATTCTTGGGATAATTTCTGTTTTCTTGTAAATAATTGAGAATGATCTTTGTACTAGTATGTGATCTATTTTAGAAAATGTCCCATGTGCATCTGAAAAAAAAAATGTGTATTCAGAAGTGGTTGGGTGGAACACTCTGTATATATCCATTAAGTACCATTGTTCAAAGTTCTGGTTCAGATTTGCTAATTTTTCTGTCTGGTTGACTTATCTTTTTGAGATAAAGGGGTGCTAAGATCTCCCATTAAGATGGTGGTTTTAGATATTAGATTTTTGATGTCCATTAAGGTTTGTCCTGTATAGCTTGGTGCTCCCATGTTGGGTGCATACATATTTACAAGTGTTATCTCTTCATCTTGAATTTATCCTCTAACCAGTATGTAGTGGCCTTCTTTATATCATTTGACCCATCTTGGTTTGAAGTTTAGACTGTCTGCAAACAGGATTGCTTCCCCTGCTTTTTTTTTTCCCCCTGAGGTGCTGAAGAATGTAGTATTGTTTTCTATCCTTTCACTTTTAGCCTATGAGTTTCTTCATGCGTTAAGTGCATTTCTTGTGTACAGCATATTGTGGGATTTTGTGTCTTTATCCACTTTGCCAGTCTATTTCTTTTACTTGGAGAATTAAGTTCATTTCCATTGATGGTTGCAATTGTAATGTATTGACTTATAATTGACATGTCTTTTACTTACTACTGTTTACCACTTTTACTCCTGTATTTAATTGTTTGCCCTATTTGGTGGGATCTCCTTTCTAGGGTTCAGGTCCTTTTGGTCACTCTCTAAAATATTTTTTAGTAGTCTGTGTAGGCTTGGCTGTGACATCATGAAATTCTTTAGTTGCTCCTTGTCGTGGAAGTATTTCACTTCCCCCTCATTCCTGAAAGAGAGTTTTTCAGGATATAACAGTCTGGGCTGGAATTTGTTTTCATGGAGGACTTGAAGCACTCTGCTCCATGCTATTCTTGACTTCATGATTTGTGAAGAGAAATCTGCCACTATTCTGATGGATTTTCCTTTAAATGTGATCTGTTTCTTTTCTTTAGCAACTTTTAGTGTATTATTCTTCTGGTGGATTGCTGGGAGTTTGACTATTATATGTCTGGGTGTGTTTTCAATAGGGTTGATTTTATTTGGAGTTCTATATGCTTCAGTTAGCTTGATGCCAGTTTGTTTTCTCATATTTCAGAAGCTTTCTGCTATTACTTCCACCCATATTCTTTTTATGTCATTTGTATTGACTCCTATCTAATTGATGCTTATTAGTCTTACATTGTTCATCTTTGCATTACATTGTCTTACATTGTTCATCTTTGCATTATATTGCGGATGTTGAATTTTTTTTTCCTGCATCCTAGTTGTTTTTAAAAATCCTATCTTACCAGGTGCAGTGGTGTACACCTGTAATCCCAGCATTTGGGAGGCTGAAGCAGGAGGATCAATGTGAGTTTGAGACCAGCCTGGGCTACAAAAGAGAGCTCAAGGCCAGAATGAACTACATAGTGAGACCCTGTCTCAAAAAGACAAAAAAAAAAAAAAATGATCGTTTCTTATCTTTCACTAACTGCAACTGTGTCTTCAACATACTAAACTCTATCTTCACTTTTGTTCATGCAGTGTTTCTAGTTTGTGATTGAGATTGTTTCCCTGTATATCTCTTTGAAGCTGCTCCCTGAGACCTATTTCTTTCCTATATTGCTCATTCAAGGATTCTATCATTTTCTATTCTCCTCTAAGTTTTTATCAATGTTTTCTTTAAAAACATTTATTAAATCTTTCATTATAGTTACCCTTTTTCTATGTGGGAGATTATTTCTGATCTGATTTCCTCTGTACTGTTCTGCAGTTGTTCCTTTCTTCAGACACTATTAATTCAGAGATGTCCTTTTTTTAATTCAAAGCTTATTTCTGATCTGATTTCCTCCATACTTTTCTGCAGTCATCTTTTTACTGCAGAAACTATTAATTCAAGCATTTCTCTTTTTACTTCAGATGTTGCTTCTGATCTGAGTTTCTCTAAACATTTTTGCATTTGTTTCTTTACTGCAGATGCTATTAATTCAGAGATTTAAGCTCTATATGATTCCTATTTTCTTCTATGCTGTGTCTCCTGTGTTACTTCTGGGTGGGCTTGGGGCCTGCGATTGCATCTTGATCCTTCTATTTGCCATTTTCTGTAGCAATGTCGTATTCAGCTCCTGAATTAGCTGGGAGGGTCTGACCCCCATCCTTTCTGCAGGGAATTTTGCTGTAGGGTTCCACAGCAAATGCTGGAGATGGGTTTTCAGTGGGGAATAAGTTCTTGGGGTGCGTGGACACAGACTAAGAGTTCCAACCTACATGCATTCCTGTCCCGGGTTCTCAGCAGTGAAGGAATTCTGGTGGCACGCGGGCACAGGCTGAGATTTCCTACCTATGTAACTGCCAGTCTGGATTCTGGGCAGTGAAGCATGATAAATATTTCTTATTCATTTAGAATGACATATATTTGGAATGATAATGCATAATTTATGTATTGTTCTAGTCAGGGTTTTACTACAGGAACAGATATAACACAAAATGTGTCCATCCGAGTCAGATGGGGAAGTGTGCTGAGAGCATCTACACACTGCCAACCGAAGGATTCAGTCCCAAGCTTTTATACTTCCTGCAGTGTTCCATCCCTATCAATTTCTACTGGTCTTAACCGGTTTCTATGGTTCCTGACAGTCTCTAATGGTCAGGTGTTGTGTCTGAAAAGGAAGACAGAAGAATCTGCTATGGAAAGCTGAAGGGTAAAAACTAGAGGCTGACAAGTCTGTGCAGGAAGCCAAGAGATAAAGTCCAAACTGAGCTATTCTGGGGCAGGGCCCTCATGGCTCGCAGCGTGAAACAGCCAGGTAACGCAGCCAGATTGATAAAATATATCGACCACCAGGCAGCCAGCCAAGTTAACACAATGTACCAACAACTACATGAGATTTCCTATCTATGTACCCACCAGTCTGGGTTGTGGGCAGGAAAGCATGATAAACATTTCTTACTTATTTAGAATGTCATATATTTGGAATGACAATGCATATTTTATGTATCTTTTAAAAATAAATAATAGATTCATTTATGGTATAATTTGGACTTAGAAATATAGAGATAAAGGCCTGGCAGGATGGCTCAGTGGTCTAAAGCGCCTGCTTAGGAAAGCTTAGGCAGCTACAGGGACCACGGTTCGATCCCTGGCACCACATGCTGCACCAGCCCTGCCCTCAGGGCAGGCTGAGCCGGCCATAAAATTAAATAAACAAACAAAAGTAAAAAAAGAAAAGAAGAGAAATACAGAGATAACTTAAAGTTCTATGTGTTCACTCTACATGATAAACTTTGAGTTCTTGAGAAACTATACAAACACGGAACAAATCCAGTAGGCATATCAGCCAAAAATAACAAGTGATGGGCATTAAAAACACTCTGCAAGAAGTTCTGAGAACTTACTTAGTCCCCGTTGATTTACTGGACCATTAATTTAAATCGAATGCCAAAGTCCAAAATGACTCTGACATTTAAAGTAGCAAGTAATACTTCTATTTTAGATACTATTTCAAAACATAACCCACAATACTAACTCTTAGAATTATTTTCCTATTGAATTGAAGTTATCACCAAGAAGCTAGTGAGGTGAGCTTCCATGCATCAAAATCCTGGAGCGCCGAGATCAGAATCAGTACTTTGAGTATGCCATTTGCACCATGACTGTGTGTTAAATTATCATTTCTTGGATCCATTGATTGCAAAGAAATTTATCCCATAGAACAGACCTTGATTACCAATGAAGGAAAACAAAAACTATTTTAGGCATATCTTTTCATACCCTGTAAACAGAATTTTCAATACCAATGTGACTTTATCGTAGAATTGTTAAGGGAAGGATGATCAGTGAACCCTGAATACCAACAAGAGTGTTCCAATGGCCTTTTAAAATTAATGCTCTAAGGACCTGGGACTTAGTTTAGCAGACTAAGCACCTGCCTAGGCAAGCAGAGGGAACCTAGGTTAGATCCCCAGCACCTGGTGCTGGGCTATGGCCGGCCCTACCCCCAGGCACATTGAGTGAGCCACCAAGACCTGGTATGGTGGCACATGTCTCTAATTCCAGCGCTGGGGAGGCTGAAAACAGGAGCATCATTATTAGTCTGAGCTGTGTAGTGAGACCCTGTACCAAAATCATTAATAAACAAATAAATAAAATTAATGGTCTAATTCAGCCCTATATTCTTTCTAGGGAATGCATTTTCTTAAATCTACAGCAGCAACTCAGTCCTACAAAGGACACACTCCTATTTATCTTTCAAGAACCAAGGAAGGCAGTCCAAGGGCTATTGGTAGACAGGATGGGCCCCAACACACAGAAGATAACAGAATGTATATCAGTTCAACATCCATGTTTCAAGTCTGTAATGCATTCTTATATGAAAAGCTGTATTTTTTACTTACAAAGCTCTAATACAAAATTTTCTTACATGAAATATATCATTTAATTCTTCCATGTGAAAATTAAAAATAAATGACTTATTTTTAAAGATTTGGAAACAAGCACAATGGGCAAATTAGATTAAGCAAGGTTGTAAACTTGTGAAAACATAGAAAAAAATCTTCAGTCTATATCTCTTTCTTTCATCATCTTCTGTTTCAAACAATGGGGAAATATTGAGGAATCTGAATCAGGCTGTGCATGCTAAGGGCTGATTACTGAAATATTTATCCTTAATTTCAGAAAAATCATTAACAGAGTTTCCAAATACTCCTTCTCTTCAGAAGTCACTGTGTATTTTCTTGAAAGGAGTCAATACATGATTCCAATTATGGTAAAATGATTTGTGGAAAGCTACTCCAAGAGGCAAAGGAAAAGGATCAAAATTCTTGAGTAATAGAAAAATATTTAATATTCACAGACACAGTAAAATAGTCTACAGAGCAATAATTAATAGCTTCATGACAATCTGTAATGTTTTATTAAGTAAAAACTATTTGACTTGCTTTTAATACCCAGTTAGATAGATAGATAGATAGATAGATTGACAGACAGACAGACAGACAGACAGATAGAATGATTCATAATGCCTTTTTACTATTAAACTACCCCAATTTCACTTCATATTTTAAACTAAACAATTAATTTTGTCTGTGTGCACACACTTTCTGAATATACTGACATGAATTTGTCATTTATTCTAATTATACATGCAAAATAAGTTGCAGACAGCAACATAGTCAAGCTGTGTGCTGTTTAATATTTATAGGGCTCTGGCAATGATTAGGCAGTGCTTACAACAAAATCTCTGCTCCTGCGAGCATGTAAATTCAAGTGTTATGATAGACTCTGTAGTTGAGATACCTGTTTTATATTTGCCTGTGGGATAGCTCTGTGGCACTGGGAACCACAGTACTGAACCTCCAGGTCAACGAGCTACTCCTTCTTTAGATAATTACCTTGGATTTGTTTATCAAGTCTAGCCAGTAACTGAAAAACCCATACAATGGGTCCTGGAGAGTGTAGGATGGATGATAGTGTGGATGGATTGGTACAAATTCAATTTCTCCCCTAGAAAAAGTACTCAACGCAAATGCTCAACTGACAGATCTGTAACATGTTTATGAAAATAAACAGATTCTATTTATTAATATTGGCAGAGAAGCATCTCTTTTCTAGTTTTTCTTAATCTATTTTGCAATACAAGTCCACATATTCTAAAAGTGGCTTTTGCCTCTGTCTTTGCTGATATACTATTCACGACAAGGATTTTGGCATTGAAGTTTTTTTTTTAATATTTTTATTGTATAAATTTAACAAGGGTTATATTACATATTTTCATCATCAGATCAGTTTAGATTAATACATATAGGTATATAAGATTGATCAAACAATTAAACATTCACACATTCAATCAACATTACTTTTTTCCCCCCTTTTCTTATTTTAAAAGTTGACACATTGCATATTGTCCTCAAAATAGTTTTACAGAGCACAGTGTGTGGTCATGACTCACTACCCTATTGATGTTGCTAAGAAGAAAAAAAAAGAAAAGCAAAGGAAAGAAAAAAAAAGAAGAAGAAGAAGAAAGGAAAAGAAAATTCTTCTCTTTGGACTAAGAGGAAGTTTTTATTTTCATATTCTCTTCCTATGACATTCAAACCCAGTTCTCCTGGCTAAACAATTGCTAAAGGCCTTAAAAGAAGCTTGAGTGTATTCTTGTGTGTTACAGTCACTGGTCTTAGGGTCTTTAGGGTCTTAGAGTCTGATCCATTCCACAGGGCAGCTATAAGAGATGGGCAATGGTGGATGTGAGTGCTAAGAACAGAGACACTAGGGAAAGATCTGCTTTCTCAGATCGAGGATGTTGAATTCTTCAAACCATAAAAGCACATATAACAGTGGTAGAAGTAAAGTTAATGAGAGGAAAGAAAAGGAGTCAGGAGGACTCTAAGTTCAACAGGATATTGAACAAATCAAAACAGCAGGAACAAAATGACAGCAGAGAACCTAGGCTGGCTGGCTACGAGGGCAGTCACATTATGACAGAGGATGTGGAAAAGGTTCATTCTTATGCCACTTCATTCAGGAAATCCTTTGGGTCCATGGGCGAGCATACCTTGAGAGGGCCATGAGAGCAAAGCAACTCAGAAGGTACTATACGAGCTCATGGTTTTGATCACCTCCTACATGCTCTACAATTGAATTTTAAATTTCTATAACCCCAAACAGGGCTTTAGAGATTGAGCAGTGGCCTAAGTGCAAGGTCCCAAGTTTGATCCCTGGTGCCACAAAAAAAAAAAAAAAAAAAAAAAAAAAGAATAGTAAATTCCCAAACAGGAAGCAAGAAATGTACCAAATATACTTGGTGGCTTGTATTTAGCTTGAATGTAAAAATATAAATTTTTTATTTACTTATTTTTTTAATGTATTTGGTTGTTACAGGGTTTCTCTATACAGCTTGGACTCATAGTAATCCTCTTGTTTTCAGCTACCCCAGTGCTGGGATTATAGGCATACACCACCACACCCAGACTCTGTGACTAACTCAGCAGAAAAGGGCCAGGGCTTGCTCAGCATGTGGTGCCCCAATCTAACTGTGGCCCCTAAACTTGCCTAAGCAGGCACTTTAATCCACTGAGCTATCTCGCTGGCCCAAAAGATAAAAATTTTTAGCAATAAATTTACCACAATAATTTAAAACCACAGTATCATTTCAAAGGTGCATTTCCACAGCATGTGTGTGTGTGTGTGTGTGTGTGTGTGTGTGTGTGTGTGTTCATAAAAGGTGAGATGGAAAAAGAAAGGGAGAGAGAGTAATAATGAAAAACTCCTTTTCTCCTCCCTGAATCCTTCACATGATTAGATCAGAATCCAGGATCCACCCATGTTTGTACATTTTTATGGGTAGGATTACTCTGCTGAAAATAGGAACCTTTTCTCCATTTCTGCTGCTCATTTCTGTCTATGTAAGCTGCCTGGTGCTCCATACTCCAGCCTGCTCTGTTAAGGTGATATATCCATCAGTTAGCACCTCAGCAACTAATACATGCACAATTTTATTTCTCTTTTACCATCAGTCCCTAAAGGAAAGGAAGAACAGGTTAAACCAAAGTAGAGTATATAATATAATAATGCATTTACAATGTGCAAGAGAATCTCTCCAGAACTTCCCCCCAGAGAAATTCATATTCTTTATAGTCCTAGAAATGGCAATGAAACAGATATCTAGAATGAAATAGCCTTTTAAAACATGGAATCTTATAGGAGAGATTAAATGTGGGTAAGGGACTTTGGAGGGAATTCCTTGATAAGAGATTAAATCACCTCCATTGAAAACAAACAGAAAAAAGCATGCCTAGTGCACAGGGCAGGTTCATAAAGGTCTCTCATTGCCAAGGACCACTGGTGATTTATCTAAGTCTTCCGTAGGGCAGGCTGGACCATGTTGTCTAAACTCAAAGCTACATGGAAAATGCTTTTCTTCTCAGACAGTCACCTTTCCAAGGCGATGTGCATGGACGGTGGGGAATTGGAACTGAGTTGACTTCAGGGTAAAGAGACAAATCCTGAGGATCTTTTGTGTTCTGTAAAAACTGGAGAAGTTAAGAAGAAATATGACAGGGAAGAGAGAAAGTATTCCCAAAGAAGTACCATGTTAGGAAGAGAGCCAGATAATAGAATTGTTTTTGCTTTATACAAGTTGGTGTTGCAAAATGATACATCTCAGCAAAAATAACCAGAGAGAGGGTTGCAAGTTTTCAATGCTAGGAGGAAACTGTTGAGAAGGGGACATAATCAGAGAAAATCCATTGAGAGCTCACCACAGAGAAAACAGTACATTTGTCAGGAAGGCATCAGACACTGCATAATTCACACACAGATCCCTCAGATCTTTCAGCAGCACTGTGGCTTTCCCTGATCTCTTCTAACAGACTCCACTCCCTGACTCACAGGGCCCAAGCAATGGCTACTGATAATGCAGTCTTCCCAGGCTCTGACTCCTACCCGGGTGTGAATGTAGAGGCTCTTCACCAAAAACTTTGAATAGATTGCTAACCCAGGTTCTCTTTCTGGAATGCAGAATTCATGTAGCCAGTTTTAATTTGTCCACTTAGATCAAACTAAGGTTGTCACTTCATGAGGAGAAATCTAGTAGGGAAGCAGAGAGAGGCAGAGTTGAGAAAGAACCATTTCTTTCATACTGTATTTCCTCACTCTGTCCTCTTGGTAGCACTCCATTTGATCTTAACATATAAGTAAGTAATACTAAAATCAGACATTGACTAAAAAGCTAAAACATGTGTTAATTAGATCCTCCATGTATTACTTAAAAGTATTTATTTCCTATAAAGTCAACATGAAAAAATCAGTAGCATTTTTATACACAAAGCAGAAACACACTGAAGGAGATATTAGGGAAACCATGGCTTTAAAAATAACATAAAAATGAATACTTAGGAATAAGTCTTACAAAGGATGTAAAGATTTACAGTAAAAATTATGGTACTCTGAGAAAAGAGATTGAAGAGGATTTTAGAAACTGGAAAAATATTCCATGCTTCTGGATAGGAAGAACCACTGGTGATTTATCTACGTCTTGCATAGGGCAGGCTGGACCATGTTGTCTAAACTCAAAGCTACATGGAAAGTGCTTTTCTTCTCAGACAGTCACATTTCCAAGGCTATGTGCATGGGGGGTGGGGAATTGGAACTGAGGTGACTTCAGGGTAAAGAGACAAAGGCCATACTATCAAAATTGTTATAGAGATTGAGTGTAATCTTGAATAAAATACCATTAGTATATCATACACAGAGAAAAAAAACTTGTCAAATTCAACAAAATTCTATTTGGAACCAGAATATAAAAAGCAATCCTGGGTAACAAAGGAAAGGCAGGAGGTATCACAACCCCTTAACTGAAATCATGCTATGAAGCTATTATGATAAAATCATGCTAGTGACATAAAGATAGATCTGAGGATCAGTGGAATAGATAAGAAGATGTGGACACAAAATGCACACAACCACCATAATAAACGATGGTAGAAAAATTGGCTTTCCACATGCCAAAGACTAAAACTAGACCCATGCACAAAACTACAGTCAAAATGGATAAACGATTTAAATATTAAAACAGAAACACTAAGTCTTCTGGAAGAAAATGTAGATAGAAATCTTAAATTCATGGGGGCAGATAGGGAGTTCATGAACAAAAACCAAACTGCATGGAAAATACTTCAAAGAATCAATAACTGGGATCTCATTTTTGAAAAGTCTGTACACTTCAAAGAAAATCTCCAACAGAGTAAAAAGAAAACCCACGAATTGGGAAAAAATAATAGCCAACTGTCCCTCTGACAAATGCCTTCTATCTAGCACATATAACAAACTTCATAAACCAGGCCCCCAAATAGAAAGACCCAATCCAAAAATGGGCATCTGAGATGAATATACACTTCTGAAAGGAAGAAATACAAATGGCAAGTGAATGTATGCAAAAGTATTCAACATTATTAATCATTGGAGAAACAAAAATTAAAATTACAATGAGATTCCATCTCATCCCGGAAAGGATGGCTAACATCAAGAAGTCAGCCAATAACAAATGCTGGAGAGGCTGTGGAGGAAAAGGAACACTTTGCGCTGTTGGAGGGAGTATAGACTGCTATAACCACTATGGAAATTAGTGTGGAGACTCCTTAAAATTAGGATTGGAGATCCCATTCAACCCAGTTATTCCCCTCCTGCTTATTTTTTCAGAAGAACTGAAAACTTCATACCATAGCAATACATGTGCACCCATGTTTTTACAAGCATATTTTGTCATAGCTAAATCCTGGAAATATCTCAGATGCCCATCAACTGAAGATGTGGTAGTTTTACACAATGAAATATTATTCATCTATAAAATGGGATAAATATGAATCTCTTGTTGGTAAATGGATACAACTAGAGAACATACTCATAGGTGAAATAAATCAGACCTATAAGCGCAAACATATTGTCTCCGTAGTGTGAGAACCTGAAGGAGAAAAATGGAATCTGAAGGGTAAAATAGATGTTGGGAAAAGGGAATGAACTTATTCAAAAGGAAAGTCAATGAGGTGAGAAAGACAGGAGGGGAATGGAAGAAAAGATGTATCTATGTATGTAAGAAGGATGGTTTGGACAACTGTACTGTGCATTTCTGCTGGTCTATGGAAAGAAACATTTTTTGTTTGTTTGTTTGCTTGCCTGCTTTTGAGGGGAAAGGTCTACAAGGTGTTCAGAGTCTCACTACTAGATCAGACTCATAGCGATTCACCTGATCACAGCTTCCTAAGAGCAAAAAACCATGCCCAGTCTCAATTGCAGTCTAAAATATCCTGGGGCATGTCCAACACGGCAGGCCCGGGGATCGAACTGCTGGTCCCTACACCTGCTTGAGGGCGTTTTAATTCACTGAGCTATTTGGCTGGACCTTGGAGAGAAACAGTTTCATTGTTTGAACCTTTTCTTTTAATTTCCTATGCATTTCTTTCTTCTAATTTTACATCCATATATCTAGTAATAGGAATAATTGATTATAAGACAATATTATGTATTACAACCAATACTGTGAAACCCATGTTACTTTGTTAAGGGAATATCTGCATCACTGGTAATTTTTTCTGTTTTAATTCTAATTTTTACTCTCTTTAAAAATAATTTTTGTAAAAAATCATTCCTTTCCTTTTTTCAATTGTGCCCCAAATAATGAAGTACCATGGTGGATTTTCATGTTAATTTAGAGCTAGATGTCATATTCTATGTATTTTGACATTTTTTACAGCCAAAGGAAAGGCATCACTGACAGCCTTTGGCTGTACCCTCCCTGCCAAGCTTGTCCTGGGTTAATGGAAGCAGAAAGCCTGCTCCCCCTGTTGCTTTGCCAACAATTAGTCTTTCCTAGTCCATAAATAATAGAAAGGAAAAATCTCAGAAAGGCTTCAGGTCTTCCACTGGCTTCACGCTACCTCCCCAGCATGGCTGCTTATTTACTAGTGCAAGTGCAAATGTATGATTTCCACCCTCTTCACTGAAAACATTAGCTTTCTGGCTTATGAAATTAACCTCTGCCATACATTTGTGCTATTTGCTCACTGGCGCTATTTTAAACACTGAATCTGCTTGGCACTTTTTATCATAAGGCTTCTAAAGTGTTATATAAACTGCTACTCTGTGAATTCTTTTTATCTCACATAAGGTAAATGTTAAATCCTCACCCACATTTACTGATGGCTAAACTCAAAGTTTCAGACATTCAACAGAACCTCAGGATTCTACTAGAAAAAAAAATTGTTTATTATCTGCATTAAGTATTCCTAGCATCTGCGAATGTATCACTGTAGAAGCTGCCCTCAGTTCATACTGTGCTTGTCCCTTGTTCTGGACACCCTGGTATGATGCCATGTGACCTAGCCTTAGCGTTTTGCTCCTTTTACTGTGCCACCTTCCTCATGAAGCTCCTCTGTCTTTGGGATGTGCTTTCCAAGTACAAATAATCCATCCAGATCCCATACTTCAGCCACCTCATTTCCTGGGATGCTGCAATACAGAGTACCAATCACCTGCCCTAATCACCTAAATCTTGGCACCAAGCAACTAGGGACAGCCTTTAAGCACCACTGCACATGAAAGAATTCCAGACAGAAAACACTAGCATGGTTTGTTCTCCTTCATTCTTTCCTAAAAAAAATAACACAGACAGTTCCTAATCACTATTCCCCTCTCCTCTTCTGCCTCCTGACTGTTCCTGACATTTCCCTGTGTGGTCTTGAGTGATATGAAATGTCCCATGCACTTGGAGACTGTTAGTAATAAATTATCTTATTAAGGTTTATTGCAAGTGCTAATGTTTAATTATTTGACCAATCTTATATACCTGTATCTATTAATCTAAACACATTTGATGATGAAAATATGTAATACAACCACTGTTAAATTTTTGTTCCTGTTCTGAAATTCTGTACTATATGTATTCTTGCTTGTTACTGTTTTTCTTTGTTTCTGCTATTTTTACTCTTTAAAATAAAATTTAAATAATAATCATAGTAATAGTAAATTATCTCTTCAATGCAACCATTTCCTATCAGTTGTCTTACTCAGTGGTCCTGTACATAGACAATATTTTAATACAGAAACATAATTGTAGACCAAAGGGTCTCTTTATCTTTTTTTTTTTTTTTTTTTTTTTTTTTTTTTTTTTTTTTTTTTTTTTTTTTTTTT
>PVJA010004691.1:0-61789 GCA_004027025.1 Myocastor coypus | reverse complement strand
CTTTATCTATATTTCATTATTGCCCTCTTCTGTACTAAAGTTTTACTTGAGTTATTTTATTATTATTATTAAAGAATACAAAATAGTGATAGAAAAATATAAAACAACATTAGAAAAGATACAATATTTCACTAAGCAAAGTAATAGGTTTCAAGAACAGTTGCTGTATTACATGATGCTACCTTCAAACTAGTTGTTCAGATTACCAGATATACATGTGTAAGATTTGTTTAAAGAAAACAAAACAATAGCAAAGAAGTTATAAGAAATTCAAAAGAAGAAAAAAACCAGAGTAAAATAAAAATTTTAAAGCATGAACTGCTCCTTTATAAGACCAGCAGAGGGCTGGCCAGATAACTCGGTGGACTACAGCACCTGTTTCGGCAGGACAGTGAGCAGGGTTCATGCCCAGCATGCCATGCCAGCTCCACCTCCAGGGTGTGCTGAGTCGGTGACTGAGACTAGGTGCTTGAGAGGCTGAAAACAGGAGGATCACTATGAGTTCGATTTGTGTAGTGAGACCCTGTGGATTCTGTACTAAACTACATGAAAATCAGAGGCAACTCACTCAGGCTCCCATGCTGTCCCCCTCTTGGACAGAAGCCTCCTTTCCGAATAAATTTTCTATTCTAAAAAAATAATAAAAATGAAAAAATAAACTACATGAAAATATATAAAAATATAAAAGACTGGCAGAAATCAACAATACAAGTATCCAAACTATTCCACACTATTCCAAACTATATATTTAAATATATCTTTCTCCCATCTTTCATTTGTCTCTTTCCTCATCCCAGTTTTTTCCTTCCCATTGAACAATTTCTTTTCCTTTCACAGTATCTATTGTACATTTTAGATTTTTAATTACTCTTTCAGGTTCTTACACTAGTGAGATAATAAAATGTTTGCACGTGTGGATTTAATTTATTTCACTTACCAATATAGTCTCTAATTGCATCCATTTGTCTGCAAAAGCCTCAAATTTATCTTTTTTAATAGTTGAATAACATACTCCATTGTGTAAATCTCCCATGTCCTTTCTATCAATTTCTCAGTTGATGGGCACCTGTTTTTTTTTTTTTTCCCCAAGATTTAGCTATGACAAATTGTGCTGCTCTAAACATGAGTGCATGTATATTGCTTTTGTATGATGATTTCAGTTCTTTTGTAAAAATACCTCAGTGAATAGTTGTCTTGAATAGGATCTCCAGTCCTAGGTTTCTAAGGAATCTCCATACTGATTTCCATAATTGTTGTACCAGCCTGCACTCCTACCAACAGTGGAGAAGGGTTCCTTTTCCTCCACAGCCTCTCCAGCATTTGCTGCTGGTTGACGTCTTGAAGATAGCCATTCTTTATAGTATAAGATGGTATCTCAGTGTTCTTTTAATTTGCAAGTCTTGAATAGCCAATGTTGTTAAACATTTTTTCATATATTTATTTGCCATTTGTATCTCTTCACTTGTGAAGTATATATTCATCTCAACGCTCATTTTTGGATTGGATCTTTGAATTTTGGAGGCCTGATTTTTAAAAATTCTTTATATGTTCTCAACAGGAGTCCTTTATCTGACTGACATTCTGCTATAATTGTTTCCCACTTGTTGGTTTTTTTTTTTACTCTGTTGGTGATTTCTTCTGATGTGCAGAAACTTTTCAAAAAGGTGAGATCTCAATTGTTTATTCTTTGAAGTATTTCCTTGCAGTTTGATTTTTGTTCATAAAATCTTTAGCTATTCCAATGCCCTTAAGGTTTCTATTTTCCCAGAAAATTATCTTCCAGAAGATTTAGTGTTTCAGTTTTAATATTTAAAACTTTGACCCATTTTGGCTGTGATTTTGTGTGTATTGGTAGTCATGAGTCTGTTTTAAGCCATCAGCATGTGGAAAGCTGGTATTTTCAGCACAATTTACCAAAGAGGCTATCTTTCAAGGAACATGTTCTGTCCCTTTATCAAAAATAAGGTGGCTGAGTGTGCTTGTAGTTGTGTCTATATCTTCTAATATGTTTCTCACCTCATGTCTGCTTTTTCACCTGTACCATGCTCATTTTAACACAGTAGTTTTGTAGTGTAATTTCAAGCGAGGGATTGTGCTGCCTCCTGCCTTTCCTTTGTTACCCAGGATTGTTTTTCCTATTCTAGTTCTCTTCTGGTTCCAGATGAATTTTAGGAATGTTTTTCTTGGTCTGTGAGGTATATTAATGGCATTTTAATTGGGATTGCATTGAATCTGTATAACAATTTTGGAAATATGACCATTTTCACTGAGCTATTTTAATTATTTGAAAATTTTTTAACCTATTAACCATATCTGGGTGAGAGAAACCATCTTGAGATACATTGCATCCCAAACTAGAAATGGAATTAATCCTTTGCAAGGCATTTTTGGTCCTTAGGTTCTAGTAATTAATAAAACATGAAAATATGTTGACATTCCTACTCATAGGATAAAAATAATCCAGCTTATTTACAACTCTGTCTCTAACTCTCCATTTACTTGGTCTCTCTATATAAATTTTGCTGAAAAAACACTATGTAATTGTTGTAACTAGGAAAAGGAAGGGGAAGATGTAAGCACTACAGCTAAAATGGAATTTTTGCAGTTAGTATATTTAGGAAATTGATTTTTTGGTCTCTTTCCAAAGTAGATTTGCATACTATTCAGTGATGTTGATGGAAACTTAACTCTTCAAAGTTTGAAAGCGAGATGAGACAGTTTCTAAGAGTCCCTGCACTAGCAGTAACCTTTGGTTTTAACTCTTAGGTGTCAAGTTGGAATTTGAACCAAGTAATAACTTATAATTTACAGTGGAATGAAGAATACACACTTCCTGATTAATTGCTAGTTTGCCAGAAATGCACTATTGACTATTTTTTGCCACATGTTTTCTAGGGCATATGAATTGTCTTTACATTTAAAGTTTTATCATGAGAATGGGCATGCATTCTTGTAATAAACTTCTCCTCTAGGTTTTAAAGTCAAAGTAATTCAATGTGTCCATTTATAATTACATTTAAAAAAAAATGCTCTGTTACAGACTATTACAAATTCTTTAGACTTTTATGGATATTTTTCACAATTTAATTTTTTATTTATACTAACATTAAAAATTGTATATGTTGATATAATGTGATGTTTCAATTCACTTATATATTGTGCAATATTTAAATTAAATTAAACACATGTATCTCCTCAAGCATTTATGATACCTTTTATCATAATGACCTTGAGAATTGTTTCCTTGAGGTTTCTGAAATATAGAGTGCATTGCTATTTTCTACAGTCAGCCTTCCATGCAATGCATCCCAGAACATCTTACCTGCATCAGTTACTGAATGCCTACTGGTCACTTGCCTCCTGACCGCTGGTAATCACTGTTCTACTCTCAACTTCTATGAGAACAACGCTTTAGAGTCCACACACGAGTGAAATCTTGTGGTACTTCTTTTCTATACCTGGCTCATTTCATGCCACATAACAATCTCCAGCTCTATGCAAGTTGTCACAGATGACAGGATCTTTCTTTTCGTGGCTGAATAGTATGCCATTGTGCATATATGCCACATTTTCTTTATCCAGTTGCAGTTGACAGACAGTTACATTGATCACATTGCTTGGAAGTTGCAAATGATGTTGTAATGAACACAGGAGGTTAGGTGCTTCTGCAACATATTAGTTTTATCTTCTTGGGGGATGTACCCAGTTGGAGGACTGAGAGGTAACAGAGCTGTTCTACTTTTTGATAAATCTTCATACTGTATTCTATAATGTCTGTACTTACTGACAATTTTTCTGCAGTATCTTATTCCTTCTTGTGCATATTCTATTACAGACTATTACACAGCATCTACTATCATTATCTTTTGACAATAACTATTCATGCAGGAATGAGTTGAAACTTGTTTTGATTAACACCTCCCTCATGCTAATTTTGCCCACTTTTCACACAATTGTTATCAAGTTATGTCTTATTTTGTCTACGTAAATCTTATCATTTATCAGTAAATTGCTTTCTGATGTTCAAAGTTTTGGATTCTTTTATGTTCTGAATATTAATCTC
The DNA here is from genome assembly GCA_004027025.1 of Myocastor coypus. Taxonomy (NCBI): domain Eukaryota; kingdom Metazoa; phylum Chordata; class Mammalia; order Rodentia; family Myocastoridae; genus Myocastor; species Myocastor coypus. The sequence goes on along the minus strand of PVJA010004691.1, from coordinate 57,726 downwards.
TTATCAAATGCATGGATTACAAGTATTTTATCCCATTCTGTAAGATGGATATTCATAAATGATTATTTTTATGCTGTGCAGAACTTTTCAGTTTGTTGTAATCTATTTATCTGCTTTTATTTCTTATGTTATTGTTTTTTTGTCCAATAACTCTTTGTCAATTTTAGTTCCCTCAAAGCATTTATTTTATGTTTTTTTCTTTCAGTTTCATAGTTTCAAAACTTATATTTCAATATTTACTGCATTTAGAGTCAATTTTTGTAACTAGAAAAGGTGTGAGAAGAAGATAGTTTCATTCTACTGCATGCTTTGCCTAATTTTTTCCAGCACAGGTTACTAAAAGATTGTTCTTTCCCATTATACATTCTTAGCACATTTGTCCAAAATCAGTTGAATAGAGATATATGGCTACTTCTAGGCTCTTAATTCTGTTTCATTGGTCTAGATAACTCCTTTTCTCCAATACCTTGCTTTTCAATTACTATAGTTTCATAGCTTATTTTGAAACCAGGTAGCATAATAACTTTTTTGTTCTTCTTGTACAAGGTAGCTTTAGATATTTGAGCCTTTTTGATTTCTTACAAATTTTAAGATTATTTTCCCTAGATTGTGAAGACTTTCTTGGACATTTTGACAGAGATTGCATCCAATCTGTAGATAGAATTAGAAGGTATGAACATCTTACCACATTAGTTCTTCCTATTCATGAGCACAGAATGTCTTTATATTTCGGTATGCATTCACCTAAATTTATTTCATAAATGATTCACAGTTTTCAGTTTAGAGATCCTTCACTTCTTTGATTCAATCTATTCCTAGATATTTTTTTAAATCTATTTTAAATGAGATTGCACTCTCTTGATTCTATTTCAGATCATTTGGTCTTGGTGTATAACAGTACTATTGATTTCATACATTGATTTTGTATCCTGTAACTTTGATTGACTCTTTTGTCCTAACAGAGTTTGGTGGACTCTTTGGGGAAATTTGATACACAATATCACATCACTTGGAGACAATAGATCACTTTATTTTCTCTTTTCCAAATTGGAATTCCTTCACGACAAAGATGACACTGGAAAAGGTACTTTCAGTATCCTTCATCAATGCCAGTTTGTGGAGTAAAAGCATGCAAGGCATGCCAGCAGATATTTCTTCAAATTTCATTTCAATGACTTTTGTCCATGTGAGTGATTGAATGTGAGTCATAAGTATAAGACGTCAGAGAAAGGATAAATGATTACTTAAAAGTGCTTATTGAGTTAAGAGAAGAGAAAATGAAATCAACTATCAGAAAAGTATAACCACGAGGTATAAAAAGTAAAGCTGTATTAATATTCTGATATGTAAAAGACTCAAGTCAACAACTTCTGACAACTGCCAGTTGTGATGATAACTCACTACTATTATGGCCTATTGGACTATATTGGGTTGTTTTGCTGAATTCACATACCTACAGTCTTTGGACTGGCATCAAGTACGAAATTGTGCTTTAAAGACTTGGCCAGATACAGCATCTCTAATTGCAATGGAATACCCATGTCTGACAAAACAAAACAAAATTGGGGGATACGTTGGGAGTCATAGAAGCTAGGAAATAGGTCAAAGGTGTGTAGGTGGGACCTCAGTAACTAAAGCAAATAAGCTACTTCAGTCCTGAGATAAACTTCCTGTCTGGTTAAGGTCAGCTATTAGTCACAAGACAACTTTGTGTCATGTGTTACTAACTTTGCAAAAGCATAAATAAAGGACCATTTTGTTGTGAAAAGAAACAGATAGATAGATAGATAGATAGATAGATATACAGTGTCTTCTTAGTTCATTGAGAAGTTTGTATTAATACTGTTTAGACATCATGTCTGCATCTTGTCCTCTGAATCACTACCATGAAGATAACAATATGCAATGTATTAATTATTGTAACTGCCCTACTAACCTCTTTTGAAATTGTTTCACAGATATTTTATCTTTTTTCTTATTAAAATAAACTTAAAAAGAGAGAAAATGATACCCCCACTGCCCATAATTTTCCAGAATATAAGCACAATAGTTTAGTTTTCAGGGCTAAAACTTTTATTGAAACTTCAAGAGCTGGTTGTTAAAATTTCAATAACTTTGTAAAGCTGTTGTTTAACAGAGGCTTATTAATGATTAAATTTTACAATCCTCTTTAATTATATTAAATATAAAGGCAATAAATATGAGAAGCTCATTTCCCAATTGTCCTACTACCTTGTCATCTGTACTCTTGAGATTATCCATAAAAATGGTCTGGGTGCATTTGGAACACTATTTAATCATCTTTTACTGAAGATCATTTCATAAAACTATATTCAAGACAATTGTGTTGGGAAAATTGACCCCATAGAAATTAGCAAATATTACAAATCAGGGGTTGTTTTGCTCTGTTATCTAGACACAAGAAAATGTTGAAAGACATCAGTAATATCAGTTGAACTTAAAAATACATCCTATCTGTATTATTATATCATAAACAGAACTAAAAATTTCTATAGTTTAGTATTTTTGAATTATCTTCTAATTGTTATTTTTTAGTAAAATTCCTCATAAGCTTAGACCTCCATGTATCTGTAGGTATGCCTACACTTTTACATTTACTGATTGTCAAAAGTGTATCAGCACACCTGCCTGTTATCCACTGAAGGGTGAAATTTTGCTGCACAGGGCCTTTTGACATGGCCATTTACTTTTATGTGCCAAGATATTTAGGATCCTATTGCTTCCTAATGGCAAAAATCACTGAGAATCAAGTGTGCGAACTTTCAGACATTTAGCCAAGTTTATAATACCATGCCCTACAAGCATACCATCAAGCCTAAATTAATTTGATGAAATTTCAACGTCCTTTCATCAGCACAGAACTGAAATATTAAATATGAAAAAGCAGAATATATATATATATATATATATATATATATATATATATATATATTTCCAAATGGAACAAAAACTTCCCACTTCTTCTAAGACATATCTAAAGAATTTTGAGGTAGCCACATGAATTTGCATTAGTTTTCAGAATAGCAGATACTTTGGAAAAGGCATCACCCACTGATTCTAACAAATGAGATTGTTTCTAGACATTGCCACGTAGCAGGGAGGCATAGTGGGGAGGAAAAGGCTCCTAATACTCATTGGCTATTCATAGCCAAGAATTTACCCAAGAAAACAAAATGCAGTAGCAATGAGGTGGAAGGGCAGGGTTGGAGCTGATGCCACCTAGATGGCTGCCTCCTCCCATCTTTCTGAGTGGTATGCAATAGCCTAAAACCATTTCTTTGCCAAGCTAGCATTCTGCTAGGCTTCCAAAGGATTGACCACCCTAGCAACCCAGGAAATCCCAAGAAAAGTTCCTGAACTTCATTGTGTAGAAGTAGTTAAAAATCTTGGCCTGCTCTAGAATAGTCAAAATCAGAACGATCAAAGCTACACTAAGTGGAAGTAGTGTAGAAGCTGGGTCTCCTTGAACAGGACCTCAGCCTGGCTTTCCAGCATCCCAGAGCTCACTCTCTATTGCAGATCCACCAGAACACCACATCTGAAGTCATTGTATGCAGAGCATAACAGGAGGTCAACTGTCTTATTTATTTTTCATTCTCTCCTCTTCATTTCCTCAGTGTTGAACAGCATCCACTTTTATGAATGTGCTGTGGTACCTCTCAGGAGTCCAAGTTGCTTTAAATTTTTGTTCTCTTTTTATATGCGTAAGTCATTGTAATGTAATGCTCTGATAATTTGACTGTGTTGACCTTTGTTATTTAAAAAGAACCATGGAGAAAATGGACAACACATGAAGAAGAAAACTACAGAATCCAGCATCTCCCTAGAGCAGCACTTCTGTGCAGGGACTAGACCATGGCTTCCTGGGAATTTTACAGATAAGATGTGGTTATTTGTTGCATGCTTCTGATCATCACACACAGATACACACACAGAGCTGCTTTCACAATAAGTTTACAGAGAAATTGTGACAGTTAGCTGTGATGTCAACTTGAATAACAAACACTTAGCTGATCAGTTCAGCATAGTTCTGGTGGGTTTGGATGATGGACTGACTACTAGGGATTATCCTTCCTGGGTGCGAGTGGCACCCATAGCTTTTAGTCTGAATGGAATAAAAGGGAAAAGAACACTTGAGTCTTGCTCCTGCTTCTTCCGAGGAGCTCCTGTCCTCACCGCTGGCTTTGTACATCCCCCTAAAGGTCTCCAGGGCAAGCTCTTCAGAATTCCGGGGTGGATTCTGTAATCTTGCAAAGCAGATCCTGGAGCTTCCTGATCTAAACTCACCTAGGACTCTGCAGTGAGCGCCAGCTCTTCCATCTTTGACTGAATGATCCAGTTCTCCAGCATTCAGATGGCCTTTTGTTATGTGTCCACACTGTCCTGCAGGAGACCACTGTAAGTCCAAATCATATATATATGGCTTGCCTTCAAATGTTCCCATAAAGCCTCATGTGGTCATTAGTGGGGGTTTTTTCAGAGGTAGCTCAATGTACAAGGTGCCACACTGGAACTGATTCATAGAACAATGTTTTGCTGAAGGGCACTAGGATTAAGGGTGTGAGCGCTACCCACTCGAAGTAGCCTGGATAAGATATAAGAGATACAAAGAGCTGCGGTTGCCCCTTGCTTACTTGTGCTCTCTTCTGCTTGCTGTAAAGTAGATGTATGATGCAATCCTCCTCTGCTAAACCCCCTCAGCTTGGAGCCTGCCTGTTATGGACTGAAACCTCTACAAACTGTAAACTAAGTACACTTTTCCTCCTTTAACTTTGCGTATTGGATACTTTAAATCAACAAGAACAAAAAAGTAACTAATGATTACAAGCGCATAGTTTTGACATATACATTTGAACATATATTTATAGAATATATATAATATATATGGAGAGAGAGAAAGAAATAGGAAGAAGCTCATATGCATTCCCAATTATGAATTCCATAAATCATAAAATATTCTGATATATGTCTTCATTCATTGCATTTATAGCAGTACCATTACAGCCCGATGAAAAGAAAGATTTGTGGTATTGTCTCTTTTTGTAAGAATCTTTTTGGTATATGTTTAGTACTCTGAATAATTATTATGAAGAACATAACTATCATATTTTCTATTATTTGTTTATGAAATTTGGGGGAGGTTCATAAAAAATGGAACTTTCTTTCTATCCTAATTTGTAAGGCATTATAAAGTTCTTAGTTTCCAAGTTACAAGTAGGCCACATTGAATTCAAAACTATCAGGTTTTCAGAATTTATCACAAGTCCAAATTCTAAAGTAAATGCTTTTTGGCTAACAAATCAGAAAGAAACAAGAGCCCATCTTTATTGCCACTGCTTAGCTGTTTCCTTGTCCTGAAAATGTAGAAACCCTACAAAGAAAGCTCATCCATCTGGTCAAACAGCTGCTTAGAGCCTCTTCCAAACTGAGGAGAGATGATGGTTTTGATATAATGGAAGACTAGCATAGGCAGGTAGAGGATCTTCCCAGGTAAGGAACAGGATGAGGATTACACAGCTACTGAGGAAGGCAATGATGTCTATCAGCATAATCATGGATATCCAGAGTAGCCCTGAAAGAGACTTGCTCATGTCAATAGTAGTGCCCATAAGATAAAGTTGCCCAAGAGAGTTCTTTAAGGAGAGAGAGAGAGAGAGAGAGAGAGAGAGAGAGAGAGAGACTGCATGGAATCGATTTTCTTTCTTTCTTTCTTTCTTTCTTTCTCTTTCTTTTTTTCTTCGTCTCTCTCTTTTTTTCTTTCTTTTTTCTGTGTCTCACTAGTCTCACTACTCAGTTTGAACTCATAGTGATTCTCTTGATTTGTGCCTCCCTGTTGCTGGGATTACAGGTGTACACCACCACAGCTGGATTCCATCACCCACTCAGGGCTCCCAGGGGCAGGGTTGACAGGGTTGGATGGAACCCTGGCCCCTGAACTTTCCTAGGCAAGCAGTTAGTCCACTGAGCTATATCACTCAGCCTAAACTTGAGTAGGATTGTGTTGGGGGGTGGGGGTCTGGCTCAGGCTGCCTTAAGGGCGATTCTAGTGCAGCATGTAGAGCTGGAGATCAAATCATGGTCCTCTGTGCCTGACTGAGTTTGCCCAAGGGGGCACTTTAAACAACTGAGCTACCCAGAATGCATGGAATATAATTCAAGGAATTACTCTCTGTTGTAGTAAATCACATCTACAGTCAAACATATTGTGCATTTATTACACGGTAGTGATACTATATAATAAAAGCAATATTCTAATCTCCCAAGGTATCTCCTGTCTAAAAAAAATGATTTGTGAGAGTATTGGGGAAAGAAGGTTTGACAGAGCAAATTTGTCTATATTTACTGTCTATGTACTCCAAGAAGAAAGGAGTCTCAACCAATAACACTTTCCCCTGTAGAAAGGTAGAGGACTGAGCTGAGTTTGTGGGGCAGAAAATAGAGCCGACCTAATACATATCGGGTATACCTGCTCCTGGAATTTCAGGCATTTACTGCTGGTTTTTGAAAATTTTTCCAGAATGTCCAAAAAATAATTTTAAAAATTAGATAACCTTTCTATATGGGAAGCACAGTCAAAATTGCATCTATAACCAGACCTAGTATCTCACAATAATTTCAAGAAGGAAAAAAGAAGAAAGAAAAACAGAATACAAGGACATTGTTAATTGATTCAGTTTGCCTCATTACCATGTCAGTTAGTGCTCAAAATACAAGAAGCATTTTTTTTTTTACAACTTTTTAAACCAAAAACAGACCGTATAACACAGAGGAAGTGTATTATACTGGCCTATGGGGCTGCTTCCTTCAGCCCGGTGCCTACAGCATGAATTCTCAGACCCTCACCAGTCCCTGAGAATGCGGCCTCCACACTGCACCCCCATGGAGAATGACTTGGCCTTGAAGCTGTTCACTGTGTCATGCCAAATAAGGCAACACGGGGTGTCTTGAATATCCGATAAAGAAGAAAAACATAAATGTGGCAGGAGATAATACCTGCCAGTGACAAAGACAAATGAGACAGTTTATTATAAAAGTTTAATGAGATAAAAATGAAAAATTTACACATATTATTGCATAGCTCAGTAGGCTTGTGGCAGGATCCTGTTTGCTTACTGCTATCCAATGCCCTGAAACTGAGACCACAGAGAGCAGGGAGGGGGATGTGGAGGAAAGGGCGCCCCTGGGAGGGCAGCTAGCCTCACCCATCCTCACTAGCTCCTGCTGTCAGAAACTCTGTCATGTTGCCACACAAAGAACTCATGGACAGCCTTTGAAGTGAGACAAGGTGCACACACTCACAATGCCTCCAAGCCATCTTGGGGTCTGTCTTCTTCATCTGCAAAAGGAGAATGCCCAGCTAACCTTACCCATCCCTAGAGTCTACAGAATGATTGTCCTGGAATTGTGAGTCTATGGACAAGACTTGCAGTGTCCCTGCCTCCAAAGTCTCAGTGCTGAGTACCCAGAACATGTGTGCCTCGGTCCTTCCCTGCAAAGGGTGTAGGCTCCAGTACTCCCCATGTTTGGTTACCAAGATGAGCTGCCTGCTCCTGCTTCTTTCTCCTGTTCATCCTCTTCTTCCTCATTCTCCTTATTCACTTACTATTATGTTGACTAAGGTTTCAGTGAGTTACACAGACTGAGCTGGAACTTGTGTTCCTCCTGCTTCAGCTGCCCAGATTGCTGGAATTACAGTTGTGTATCATCACAGCCAGTCAAATGATCTTTAATAAATAAATAAATAAATAAATAAATTCTGGCAAGATAGCTCAGTGGACTAAGAGCCTGCTTTGAAAAGCACAGGCACCAGGGTTCGATCCCTGGTCCTGCATGCCCTGCCAGCCCTGTCCCCTGAGCCAGTGAATGAGTCTGGGCATGGAAGCATATGCCTGTAATTACAGCGATGAGGAGGCTCAAACAAGAGAATAATACGAGTCCAAGCTGTGAAGTGAGACCCTGTACCAAGTACATAAAATGACAAATAATAATAATAATAATAATAATAATAATAATAATAATAATAATAATTTAAATAAAACATAAATATCAGCATAATCATTTTAAATTCCCATATCTGTCCATTATCGTTAAGATCAAGAAATCAGATTCTTTATTCTCATTTCCTGGTCACCCAATCTGGTCCTCTGACCCTACCTCAGCTCTTCTACTACCTTCTGGGCAGTTGCTGAGGCCCCGCGAGTCCTCCTTGCATGGCCCTGCTTGCGTCCTGTCCCATAGTCACACCCCTGAGCCAAGAACTGGGCGCAGGATTTACACTTGACTTAGTTACTTTTTGTTCATTGCTGAAACGAAATGCCTCACAACCAGAGTTAGGGAGGGAAAGGTTTATTTAGCTCACAGTTTTTGGAGTTTTCAGTCAGTCATGAGCCGGCTTCCAGGCAGGGTGGCCAAGTCAAAGTGGCAGAAGACAACAAAAGCAGCAAGCGCAGCAAGGGGGAAGCACGGCCGTGCTCCTCCCTCACGCTGCACGATGCAGTCACACCATCTCCACATCCTCCTGCTGCACAGGCTAAGGATGTTTACTAAGTGAGGCCCTGGGCTCCTGCTGAGCCAAGCTGGAAAAGCTATTCCTCTATTTCCTGAAGTGAGGACATGAAAACAAGAGGTCCAAGTTTAACAAGCTCCCTTCAAAAAGCCCGTTCCCCCGACTACAGAGGTTTTAGGGGGACACCCAGACACAAACCGTAGCAGCACCCTCTCATGTCTGGCTAAGCTCTCCCTTGCAGGAGATTTGGCACAAGTAAGAGAGTGGGTTGGAATCTAGCAGCACCTAATCTGTGTCCTACCTCTGTAGATCTGCTATGACTATCATTAGTGCATAGACTTCGTGTTGAATTTGAATATTACAATGAAGGGAGAGCATGCAGGGCTAAATCCGTAAGTCGTACATAGTATAGGTTTAGATTCATTCATTGCTTTTTTCACACTAGCTTTTAAGTTCTCAGAGGAAAGCAGTTAAGTTTGTATACAGCTGTGTATATTCCGCACCGGTGACACTTCACAGCTCCTGTTCGATTTGAATACTTTTTTACTTGTTGGGTGACTTATGGACTGAGTAAAGGAAGGATAAACGGTTATTTATAGTTAGGCACATGGCAGATGCATGAGCAGTAACGTGATTTAGGCTCACATACTTCTTAGAAACTACCTTTGAAAATTGTACAAAAAGGTGAAAGGTACTACTCTATTTTTTGTCCACAAAATGGTCAGCCCACTCCTAGGTTCTTTAATCATAAGAAATACCCACAGAGTAACCTCGAGCACAGCCTCTTCTGTCCTTCTAGGGCTTCCACACAGAGCCAGCATGCCAGGAAAGTTTTTCTTGATTTTTCTCTTGCTTTCTCTCTGGTCTGCAGGAGGAGCCTTTATATATGAAGCATTTAGTTTGCTCCTGGAGAACAATGTGTCTGTGGCAGCTATTCTTAGCATCCTTTGTGGGAGGCCAAGCCCACCTCTGTGGAAAGTGATTCACCACAGCTCTACTAATTATGCATCATTCCTACTGGAGATTATAGGTCTAAATATCTACTCAACCAAAGCCAAGGAACCTGGAGGCTAACTGGACTGCAAACATCCCTTGGCTAAAGCCAGAGGCAGGAGATACAGAGACAATTAAGTTCTAATGGGCAGCTGAGTCACTGCACACCCCACCTCACCTAAGCTCAGTGCACTGGCTGCAAAATAAAGCAGACCCCTCATGGGCCCATTCATTCTCATAAGGCAACTTCCTGGTAAATACCATTGCTATTTTGCTGCATTCTCTTCCTCCAAAATATTAATGAATAGCATGTCTTTCAGTAATCGGCATTTGTGAGTGTCGTGACAATTCTGGGATAAATGAGACACAGCACTTACCTCACAGAAGAAAGTCACCTTCCAGAGGGGAAGAATCAGGTACTGTTAGGAGACCCTGGCCTGTAATTATAGAATTCTAGGAGGGAGGAAGGAGGGTTGCAAAATCAAACCCACCCTGGGGGCTTCTTGGAAACTTTGCAATTCTCTACCTCAAAAACAGAAAAGTAAAAAGGTCTAGGAATGCAGCCCCACTAGGAAGAAAGGAAGGAGAGAGAGAGAGTAAGAGAGAGTGGGAGACAGAGTGAGAGAGAAGAAAGAAAGAAAGAAAGAAAGAAAGAAAGAAAGAAAGAAGAAAGGAAGAAAGAAAGAAAGAAAGAAAGAACGAAGAAAGAAAGAAAGAAAGAAAGAAAGAAAGAAAGAAAGAAAGAAAGAAAGAAAGAAAGAAAAGACGCTTTGGTGAAGGATGAGAAGCAAACTAGAGACAGGCTCAGAACATACTTACACTGCAAACTGGAATTCTGGGAGATTAGCCTGGGACCTCGTTCCATTTCCATCCCAGGATCTTCTCAGTGAGCACAGGTTCTTGTCCCTTGCACTAAGCTGAAAGTCTAGAAGGACTTGCTATGTAAACTAGGGTACTCACCCTCTTGAGCATAACCAGTCATCTAACTAACTCCATGCCAGCCAGCCTAGAACATTTACTTGGTGAAAATCTTAAATGGTGGTGCGTGGAGACCATCAGATTCTGTGTTGGATCACCATGCTTGAACAAAGTTGCTGTTGTGCTCCAGGCTAGTACTGAAGACATGGTTGGCTTGAAGCGGCACCAACATAGATCTTGTTCTCACGGTACTGTGGTAGGACTAAGGCTGAAGCTGGACAGTAAACACATAAAGAAGGAAATACTTTCAAAAGTGAGAGCCACAGAGTCCAGGAGAAGAGTCTGTCATCCTCTGCATGTTGGGCGGGGAAGGTCTCTTTAGTACGTGACGCTATTCCTGAGCCGTGTGGGTGGTGGGGAGCAGACTATTTTCCTCGTTGCCTACGCAGAAACTGGAGGAAGAGCAGCAGGTACGAGGGCCTTGATCTAGAAGCTACTTGGTGTGCTTACTCGGGGAGGTTTAGTGTGGCTGGCTGTTGAGAATTGACTTTGGAAAATGAAGAATAAGAGGTGGCCAGAAAGGTGGAAGGGAATCATACCCAGGAGCCTGCTTCTGGCATTATAAATTGAAGATGCTTGAGGTCTAAGTGTTTATATTGGATCCAGTCATCTGAATTTTAAGGAAGAAACCAGGGTAAGAAAAATAAACCTGAGTGTCATCATAATAAAATTACATAAGATTTATTTTTTAATTAAAAACCATTAAGTGAAATGATCCCTGAAGGAGTAAATGAAAGTTATTTTGAGATCAGAGATAGAGTCAAATGAGTAGGCAAGAGGAGAACTGAAGGGAGGGGTGTCCTGGGACCCCTGTGGAGAGAGTGTGTAGGACAGCCGAGGGGATTATCAGACTTCTCAACCACAAACACTAAGCTTGATGGGGACTGAGAACTGGCGCTCAGCTGTGCCCTCAAGAGTGACAGAACTAAGCACATCCTGATAGAATGGGAGAAAGGTCTATATCCAAGTCAGGAGGAGAACTAAGGATGTAGCTGGAAATTCAAGGGCACCACCTCTAAGGACCAACATGGGGAATGCGATCTGCAGCTGACAGCCAGGTGCTGTAGCTTCAGCGGAAGGAAGGACCAGTCTTGGTTTTCATAGAGGACGAAGTGTCATGCTTTCTTCCCCTGCAGGCAAGGCCCTGAGTGGTGAGCAGACCAGGAGCTGCTGCAGAGACCTTCGAAGGAAGACCTGCCCTGGGGTGTAGCTGTTGCATTCTAGCTATAATAACGTTTACCACATCTTCCAGATAACCTAGGCGGCATGAAAGCCCATGCCAATTAAAGGTGAAGAATTCTTCAGATTACTGCAAGGCTGAGAACACTTGTTTCCTCTCCCACTGCTTCCAGTAATTTCCATTCTAGGCTAAGTACCTATCACAAAGCTCTTGATAGTCATGGCTTTATTCTAAGAACAATAGGCAGCAATTATCATTCTAATTTTAGAGACAAGAAAATTGGGTAACAGCATGTTGTTTTCTAAGCTTCTATTGTGAGTCATGGACAGGGTACAAGCAGAAAGCACAGCTGTCTGACCTCAGAGCCCACACTACATTTATCAGGCCACTTGCCGGGCAGCGTGTCTCACATACACACTTGCAATGAAGCCATAACGGAGCTCTTGGAACAGGGCAGTGGACCCCGCTTTGTGCACACTGCACACTGACATGCCAGGATTAACCTTCACATGCACAGAACGTCTTCCAGAGACCTACTGGGGCCTTAGGGAGGAACTATCTGCTTCACCAGAATGGTGCCCTAAAAACTAGAAGCCTGTTGTCACAAAGCTCCCTGCTCCCTATGAGGATGAAATGGATGATGACAGCGATCAGAAACTATAGAGAGCAAGTAGAGTGCAGAGATCCAAATGCAGGCTCCAGTGGACGCTGTGACATTCCATGAACTTAAGTGCCAGAGTGGCTCACTCACCTTTCTCTACTTCTGTTACAGCCTTCCAAGTCATAGAGCCTGAAACACTGGCAAGCAGGAAAGAACACATTGGCACCTTAAGTTAAGACTCAAAGCCAATTTTCCGGCTGATGCAATGGACACTGGACACTGGCAGCTTTCCTTCTGCTCATTCTTCTTCCTTCTATTCTACTTCCTCTGCCCCTTCCCTCTTCTCTTTCTCTTTTTAACTTGATTCCTGGAAATTTTTCCTAATTACTTGATTTTTTTCTAAAAGTACGTTGTCTCAGTTACTTTTCTCTCATTTCTGGGACAAAATACCCAGCCCCCAAAATTAAGAAAGAAAAGGTTCATTTAGCTTACTGTTAGAGGTTTCTGTCCCTACTTGACTGGCTCCAACGCAGAATAGCATGAGGCGGAATGCAGCCATTTGTGGCAGCAGAAAACCCCAAAGAGCAGAGGAAGGAGCAGCAGCTGCAGTGACTATCAAGCCTCTCCCCCTTCCTTCCACACAGACTGCAAAGATGGGAGTTCTTCAGAGTAAGTGGCATGAAGAAATCTTCCTCAATCCCTTTTAAGTTCTGCATCACTCTATGGTGGACCTCCCCACCCTAGAGCATGAAGTCGCTGAACTGACCAAGCTTCCCACCCCTCAAGTTAACCCAGTGTATTAGCCACCACATAAGTGTTCATTTGTGTATTTGCACCAAAACTTCCAGTACCTAAAGTCAGCATTGGGCCAGACATACAGCTGAGTGGCACAGTGCCTACCTGGCAATTGCAAGGTCTTGAGTTCAACTCCTGGCATAAAAAAATTGCCAGTTTTTTTTTTTTTTTTAAATTATGAAGTACTTGGTAGTGCTGACAGATTTCTTTCTGGTAAGTAAATTAGTGATTTCACTAAAATCAGCAAGGTAATGGAAAGTAAGTCATATCTCTGAATCGCTTGAAAATTTTCTAGGTAGGCATTGTTCTAAGCATTTGGAATACAATGGTGAATGAGACAATGACTCCTATCTGCATGAACATGCTATTGGGTGAGCAATCAGTAAAAAATGAATTGTGATTGAAACTACGATGAAAGTTTAAATTTTAGACAATGTATTACAATCTATTGCTGTTCCACCCAGAGCACACCTGATTTCATCTAACTCAGAAGCTAAGCAGGGTTGGGCCCGCCTAGTACTTGGATGGGAGAAAAATGTATTGCAAAAAAAAAAAAAAAAAAGCACGTTATGATTAATCTTCCTTGAAATACTCTACCTTGCTTTGAGCAAGATGTATCCCATCGTTCTTTTCAATTTCTGGAGCAGTTCTGAAAAGTTCTTTCCTGTGTTTTTAGTGGTTGTCTAGGGGCTGGTTAGGATCCTAAACTGATGCTAACTGTATCGTTTACAGTTATTTTGACATTGAGGAAAGACAAGAGCTGGCACAGTGTCATGTCCAGCAAATAGGGTGAATGTGGGGTTTTATGGGCCTATCTTTCCTTTGGGAGGTACTCAGCAGTAATATTATCTATAGTTTCTTAATCACACATGATAAAGACATGAAAGAGGATTTTAGAATTGCTCCAGAAAATAGCAAGGATGGGACTAGTGTGTTTAGAGCAAGGAGGGCAGTGTGTCCCCCAGTGCAAAAATCGTTAAATTTAAATCTACACTGTATATTTTGATAACCCTCATATAATTATATTAAATGTATACATTCTATATGATAAAACCGTAGAAGAGCTGAGGACAAATATTGGCTAAATTTACCCAGGAGTAGTGGGTGGAAGGTGATGAGTGGTCAAGGGAAGAATTGAGAAGAGATGTCACCAGTGGGCCACACTGCAGCTGTCCACAGGGCTGCCTACAGATCAGAGGCCATGAGTCCATGACAATTCACTGGCAACCACCAAGCTGAATCCTGGGCTTGGCAATTTAGGCTGATGCTCGTGTGACAGATGTGGAGATTTGTTGCTGCTGGGTTTTCTGGAAGGACTGAGGCTCAGTCATCATGCGCTTGGTTCCTGGACAGTATAATCATTCACTCATTAATTTGGGCATCACTTATTGATGTGTTTTCCCTCCCATACATTCTGGTTAATGCTGGGATATTAAAATGGGAGAGGCCTTTGCAAGAAGAAGAGACAAGTGAATGACAGAATGATGTGATACAGCTGGCTTGCCTGTGAGGTGCTCCAAGGGGAAAAAGTGCCAGGCATGCAGCCCAGAAGGGATCCCGATTGAAGCCAGGCCCAAGGGTGAGTCTTGGGACACCTCAGGAGTCCAGTTAGTTAGGATTGAAAAGAACGTGTGAAAGGGCAGTAAGCATTCAGAATCAAGGGGCATATTTTACAAATCGAGCAAGCAAAGGAAAGTGAGTAATCTGGGAACTGGAGATAGTTTGGCATAAACAGAACATGAACTCAATTTGGTAACTCAAAGAGTAGACAGAGGAAGACAATACAGAGATCTAGTGGACCCTTGTGTACTTTTCTAGAATCTAAAAAGAGTAGAATGTCTTGAAGAAATCTACTCGGTGGTGGTAGTGTGTCAGGAGGCGAGGAATTGAGACTAGAATAAGAAGGGTAACGACTAATCCATGACCACAGAAGTGACAGAAGCTGGGCTCTGCAACTTTTGTCAGGCAGAAGAAGACAATAGAAAGTCTGAGAGGCATTGAGGCAATTAAGAAAATCGGGCTTAGGGAAGTATGCAAGTCGGGGAGTAAAGAGGCAGAAGTGATGCCTCAGTTGTGTATTTGAAGTCTCAGTGGGGATCACCGAGTAGATGGAGCTTTTCATTGAGAACACAATGCTATGGGAGCTACTCTGGCTGTAGAAAAAGAAAAATGAGATGTATTTTAATGTATAGCTCACAGCTTTTTGTACTTTTTCTTATAGATGGTGCCAGTGTGCCTCATAATGAAAGATATCTGAAATGGAAAACCAGATTTAAGAATTAGCAACAGAAGATAATTTGAACAACGCAAATGACTTAGGTGATAAGAACATCCCAAGAGAAGATCCATGTGGCATATTCTAAGGACCAAGAAAAAGTAGCCTGAAAAGAGAATTGTTGTGATTTATGTCGTTGTCCCCCCCAAAGCCTCATGTAGTTGTGGGGTGGCTGCTTGAGTTTCTGGTTGATTCTTGATCCAATATTGGGATTATGAGTGTGAGTGTTACACTTGCCCTAGAGCAGATAATCTGCATCACAATATAAGGAAGGGGGAGAAGCTTGTTAGAAGCCAGCTGCTGCCCCTGCCTTTGCTCTTTGTTGTTTTCCACTGCTATGAATTGCTGTCCTCTGCCTTGTGTCACTCTGCTTTGGAGCTAGCCGAGTGGGAATTGAAATCTTCACAAACGATGAACTAAATAAACCTTTCCTTCTTTAATCTGTGGTGTCAGGTATTTTGTCCCAGCAAGGAGAGAAAAGTAACTGAGACAAGAAAGAAAAAATACATTAGAACACATGATAGATAAGAGAGAGACATAGAAAGAGACAGAGAGACAGAGAGAGACAGACAGAGACAGACAGGCAGACAGACAGACAGAGAGACAGACAGACACCACAGAGAGATAGAAATTGTCAAAATGAGTTATAAAGGAAGATCTGCATTGTCGAATATTACAAAAGTGAAGTTGAATGAGTACTTAGCACTATCTCATGAATTTAGGGCTTACAGATCAGTAAAATCTTGAAAAACTAACAATGTCCTTGTGAAGGGGGAAGGGAACCCCCACAGATCATGAACGATAATTGGAAGGTAAAAATATGGTGCTAAAAAATTGAAGTTGATATTTAAAAAAAATTGTCTGGGATGGGAAAGAAAAAGGGAGACAATATAGAATAAGGGATATTTGAGAGAAATATGTATTTAACAGATAAAGACATAAGCATAAGACACCTTGTGGTTGGAAAGAAACAGAGTCCAAGATGAAGTGAAAGGAATTCAAGTCAGAGTTACATCCTTGAGCAGGCCGGATGAGGGCTCACTTTCTTGTATTCCTGAAGTCGTTTCATGCAAAATATATGTAAATCTGAACAAATTATCTCCTTTCTCTTAAAACATATTCATTGATCAGGACAGGTATACCTAGGAATTTCAGTGGAGAAACCAGGAAGTCACTCAGTTATTCTATTGCTTCCCAATGCCAAAAGCTCATGAGTTGCAGGTTTCTTCTCTTCCTTTCCATTGCCGGTCAGTATTTCAGGTCTTAAGTAATTTCTGCAATGAATTTACAGAAATGGTTTATTTATTCCCAATTATGTTCCTTCAGAAAAGTACTGTATCATGGTATGATATCTTTGAAAAATAGATCTGATCATGCCTTTGATCTGCTTCGATGTTAAAAAAATGTACCAGCAATATGATCTTAGGGTACAGTCAGAATTCAGTTAGAAGGTATACAGTGCTCCTATTACCAGTTATTTTCTAAATCCTGAAGTTAAGATTTATTTCCTTTGTTCTGTTAATGCCACTTACTTGACACTTGTTTTGCAAGGAGAGTGAGCAAGAGGAAAAGCAAGAGAGAAAGGGAGAAAGAAAGATTGTTACAACTGGTTCAACAGCCTCAGAAGATATTGCTGAAGTTCTACAGCTCTCTGTGTCAACCCCATAATTCTTAATTTGAGACAGGCAGTCATCCTCCGAGGATCTGAAGCTAGCAACATCAGCATCAAACTTACTTCTTTCCTTGTAGGTCTCCCCACAGATCCCAGGAAGGCTTAGCCTTCAGGTGGACTGAGCGTGCTCCGGGTCAGTGCTGCTGCTCTTTCACTGACTGGAGAACCTAGCAGACTGCTCCGAGGGCATTCCTCAAGCTGACTGTCAGTCAGCTCTGACTCCTCTGCAGGAGATCTGAGGCACTTTTCCACAGCTGTCACATGATCATTCACATCATAGCCAACCAAGGGTCCCTTCCTGTCTTGCCAAGAAACATGAGGCTTTAAGATCAGGTATATTTTCTGTGATGATACATTTCTGACATAAAAGTGGATAATTCATAAGTGAAAGAATAAGTACTTTGCAGAGATGAAATGTATAATGATTAAAAATCAATGTGATGGCATGGACACCAGAGAACAAGTTGGTTTGCCTTGGGATTTGATACTATTTTTTATTAATACAGGAGGGAAAGAAGTGGACTCCTTACAGGTAAGGAGATAGGAATAGTGATTTGACAGTGAGGGACTTCTTTCAGATAGGCTTTATTTTCTTTGCAAAGTAAGAAGTAAAGAAGAATATTAAAAGTAAGGTAGAAAGCAGAAATACAAACAGGAATTTAGAGAATAAAAATGTGGAGAATAACATTCTATCATATAGTTAAATTTTCCATCGGTCTCCCATGCATCAAATAGATTGCCAAGTGTGTAGAAGTAGTGGTTATTGTACTGACCAAGAAATTGGTATTTTGAGGGTAGCTATTAGGAACAAGTAAATTAGAAATTTTATTAAGTCTTAAAGCTGTATAAAACAGGAAATTAAATAGAGAAAAAAAGAAGAAATCAGTGTAGAGGCCAAGCACTTTCTGTCTTGTCATAGAAATCGAGAAAATTATAATGAAATCATGAAGGATCTATTTTTGCAATGAGAAGAAATCCTGTATGTTTATACAGAAGGAATTTCACATGGTACTGAAGACACTAACATTAGTTGGGGATGATTATCACAACCAAATATCATAAACTGGATGGCTTAAACCTGACATTTATTTCCTCACAGTTCTGGAGGACAACAGGCAAACAATCCTACTGAGTTAGGGACAAATCTTATGTTCTCTTTTAACTCTAGTTACCTCTTTAAAAGTATCATCTCCAAAACTAGTCACAGATTGCAGATATTGAAGATTAAGGTCCCCACATATGATATTTAAGAGGACACAATTTACTCTGTAACACTTTGACCTCTGGATCCCAAGATTAATGATTTTCTCATACACACACACTGCCGGCTCATCTGTTCTAAAAGCCTCAACCCATTCTAGTAACGATACTTCCTCCAGTATGCCATCTACATATCATCTGTGCCAAATGCTAGCAAGACTAGGAGTATGATTTATGTTGAGCCACAGGCCTTTCCAGTGATTAAGTTGTGAAATCGGGCAAGAAATACGGTCAGCTTGGACTAGGGCAGACGGAGATGGGTTGAAATAAAGGAAGGTCATGAGAGCACTAAGATTCATACAGGACGTAACAATGGAGTGTGTAGCTATGAACACATGTTGTTCTTTAGGAGTTAAGAAGAAAGACACTAATGGCAACTCAGAGATCCCCAGGGCTGCTCTTGTTGCCGTAGTCCCAGAGCACTCAGGCCTTTGGAGGGATCAGCTGTTGTCCCCAGTCTCAGTAAGCTGGGCTGCCACTGCGCGAGGCCTTCAGGTGAATGCTGTTCCTCAGACCACAGGAGTAGAACCATTACCCATACCTTCGGTGATGACACTATGACCATAGTAGTGCCAAGAAATGGAGCCAGCCAAGCCTGGGACAAAACATCATGGCACAGAGAATTATTCAGAGCCTTAAAACCGGGAGAATTTGCCTTGCTAAACTCTGGCACTGTTTGCAACATTTCATCCACCTCTCATGTTTCTATTGGTGCCACACCATCTCTACCACTGGCTTAGGGCAACACAGCTATGGTCTTCTTGAGTTACACTCACCATCTACGTATCACGTAATTTTTCAAGATTGCTATTGGTGTTTTTTCTCACTTTGTTGTTGTTGTTATTGTTTATTTTCCTTCAGTTTTGTTTCCTTTGCTGTTTTTAGCAATAAGGATAGAGTGAAGATCTTTTAATATCTCAAATTTAGCGTAGTTTTCCTAAACATTCCTCATTCACTTCATACTTCTCCTTTTACAATTTACTACAAGCGATAAGGGCAAACCAGACCATAAAACA
Source organism: Myocastor coypus (assembly GCA_004027025.1). Taxonomy (NCBI): domain Eukaryota; kingdom Metazoa; phylum Chordata; class Mammalia; order Rodentia; family Myocastoridae; genus Myocastor; species Myocastor coypus. The sequence continues at coordinate 38,429 of PVJA010004691.1, read as the reverse complement.
GCACTGTGTTTGGAAATATCAGAAGTCCCAAGTTTTGTTACAAGCAATTTCGACTGTCCACACAACACTAAAGCAAAATTATTTGCCAGCTTATAGAAAGAATCCTCCTTCTTCTACTTTTTAATAATATGCTCCTCATTTTCATTTGACCCTTCATTAAAAAACTTGTTTAAAAGAATGCAAAATAGTAATTTTAAAAACAAGTATTGTCTCACCAGTGTGAGAAACTGAAAGAGTAAATAAGATTTGAAAGGCACAATAGATAACTGTGAAAGGGAAAGAATTTTTTCTATGGGAAGGAAAAATTTGGATGAGGAAAAGGACAAGACAAGAAAGGTAAAAGATGTATTTGTGTGGATATGCAGGAGAATTTGGATAATTGTACTGCTGATTTCTGCTGGTCTTTTGAAAAGGGCACTTCATGCTTAATCTTTTTCGTACTATTCCCATTTTTTCTTTCTTTTTCATTTCTTATAACTTTTTTGTTGCATTTTGTTCTTTTTAAAACCAAGTTTGCACATCTATATTTGGTAACCAAAACAAATAATTGAAGATAACATCATGCAGTAGGCCAACCACTGTTGAATTCCTATTGCTATGTTTAGTAGAGTATCCTTTTTAAAATCTTTTAAATACCTTTTAAAATCTATATTTCTACCAAGAATCTCTTCCGAGTAATTTTCTTTTGGAAAAGCATCTTTATTGAACAGAAAATTGCTTGCAAGCCAATTCATAAACTTAAAATGTAGGATTCAATAGATTTTAGCACATCAAAACACTTGACCCCCTAGCCATCATCTCCTGACCCCTCCCCCAAAAGGTAGGCAATCACTCTGCTATTTTTTGTTACTAGACTGTCACACTTTGAGACTTTATTTCCTTTCCTTTCTTCAAAATAAGCCATACTCATAATAATAAAGAGTCCAGCATGTCCAAAGAAATGTACAATCTGCAATGCGAACTATTACACTACATTGGAATGAAACCAGAGTCCAACAAAGGAAACATACTTAGAATATAATTACTATTTATTATTTTTTCTCCACTTTCCTATTAAATTTCTCATGTAAGAAAAACGATGCAATATACCTGCCTGAATGTCTAATTTACTTAACATTTTCAAACATGCACCTAAAACTTCCACTCTAGGACTGTTACAGTTTGAAAGCTACACCCACACCTGGAAGTATCTGATGCAACAGCACTCTACTCTGTGGTATCAACATTTACATTCGTAATTTGCAATTGGTGACATAACAAAATAGCACAGAGTGAATTACTTCAAAAAAATATTCACAGTTCTTGAGCCTAGGTATCCATGACCAGTTTCTAAGAAGCCTCCTTCTCTTCTTGGCTCACAGGCGACCTGCTTCTGACTGTGTTTTCACATCCATTTTCCCCAGTACTCACTTTACCAGACTATTTCACCCAGATTTTATAAGCCTTGTAGCTGAGGACTCAGCCCTACAACTTCATTTAACTTTAATTGCCTTTTAAGGGATCTATCTCCAACTACAGTCCCATTGAGGGTTAGGGATTAAACAGATGAACTTTTCGAGATCATGTTTCTACTTATAATAGCATCAATATGAGTCTACTATGAGTCTAAGAATCCAATACGGAGGGCCAGGGAGGTAACTCAATAGAATAAGTGCTTGCCTGGCAAGTGCAAGGTCCTGAGTTCAATCCCTAGTATCATACAAAAAATAAAAAGAAAGAAAAAGAAGAAAAGAAAGAAAGAAAGACACCAAAATGTAATTAAGTATAGAATTCTATTTAGCTGTAAACCACACATATCTATCTTCATGAGAGTTTAGGGGCTGCATGAATCCTTCCTAAGGGTGCCATAAGGTTGCAAATGAGTTGGCAATTCACCTGTCATGGCAATGTTCTGAGAGACTCAGTAAAAGTAAATGCAAATTTCTTTTTTAAAAAAAATTTTTATTTATTTATTTTTTTTCTTGTTCCAGAACCTTTGTTTGTTTATCACTCATTTTTATGGCCGACTCAGCCCACCCTGAGGGCAGGGCTGGCGCAGCATGTGGTGCCGGGGATCAAACTGCGGTCTCTGAAACTGCCCAAACTTCCCCAAGCAGGCGCTTTAGACCACTGAGCCATCCCGCCAGGCCCTAAATGCAACTTTCTATGAGCATATTAAAGTGAGGAATTGAAGAATCCCTAAGAAGTTGCAAAGGGTTCATACAAACAACTAATAAGTAATTACCTCATAAGGAAACAAATTGCCATGAGTAAGATTTATGGAAAAGTACAATTTACTGGATCATTCCATTAGATAGTGAAAGTGTGCAACACATATGAGTATTTAATGTTTTTAAAAGAAGGGAAGAGGCTGGGGAGATAGTTCCACGGCACAAATGCCTACCTGGCAAGTGCAAGGTCATGAGTTCAAACCCGAGTCCCACAAAAAAGGAAGTATAAATTAAAATTAATGCTTATAAAACATCTGAAAAATAAACAAGTATAAATTCTATGCAAAAAATGTAATAATTAATTTGAAGCAAAACATACATAGGTGAAGGGAAATATTTGTAAAAATGACCAAAACAATTTCATCACCACAACTGTAGTCCTTTTTTCTTTCTTTTTTTCCTTTTTGAGATAGGGTCTCGCTATGCAAGGCAGGCACTTAGACCACCAAGTTACCTCTCTATCCCCTGCTACCTCCCTATCCCCTGTTGCTTATTCTCTGAATGAGAGAGAGAAAGAGAGAGAAAAGTAGAAGAAAAAGAAGAACAAAAACAAGAAGAACAAGAACAAGAAGAACAAGAAGAAGAACAACAACAACAACAACAAGAACAAGAAGAAAGAAAGAAAGAATGAAAGAAAGAAAGAAAGAAGGAAAGAAAAAAGGAAGGAAGGATCATCGGAATCCATAAGTTGATTTCCAAAATACTCAAAATCCTTGGAAATGAAAATCAGTAGCAAAATGAAATAAAAAATGATCAAAATCAAAAATATAAAAATGATATAGCTAAGATTACAATACTTGTAAAGAACATATTTATACTTATTTAAATTGTCTTCATCTATTTTTTGTTACTATGACAAGATACTGAGCTGGGCTAACATTATAGATAAAAAGAAGCTTGGCACTGGGCCACAGTTTTGGAGAAGCAAGGTCAAGAGACTCCATCTGGTAATGCTCTTCTTTCTGGCAGCATCCTGAGGTCATGTAGAACACCACATGGAAAGAAAAAAGGGAAATGTGCATGGATCTGTCCTCTCCCCGTCTTATAAAGAAAACCACCAGCATTTCTCTATGGGGCTCCATCCTGATGACCTTATCTATCCTAATTACCTCACAAAGACCTCACTTCTGAATACCAGAGTCACTTAAGAGTTTCTCTCTCATTCTTCAACACAGGGGATAAGTTTCAACACATCAAGGGATGCTTCAAACATATCTAAATCATAATACTCTGTACATTGGAGAATTTTAGCAATAAATTGCCAAAACTCGCTCAAAAAAAGATAAAGAAAATATGACTATTGAAAAAATTCAATCTAGGTTTGGACCTGGTTAGTACTCAAAGAAGATATTCAGTCAGTTTAAAAGTTCTCTACCTCTAGAAAAAAAGAATCCTTTAAATAGCAGCAAGAGAGGTTTCCATAAGGAAGTTTCAACACACATTTGTGGAAGCTTATCTCAAAAGTCACGTAAAATTTGAGGAAGCAGAAAGAACATGTAACATCTTAATTCTACCTCTTATGATAACTTAATTTTAAAAATAAAATAACAGGGGGCCCAGCGGGATGGCTCAGTGGTCTAAAGCGCCTGCCTGGGAAAGCGTGGGAGGCTTCAGGGACAGTGGTTCGATCCCCGGCACCACATGCTGCGCCAGCCCTGCCCTCAGGGCGCGGGCTGAGCCAGCTATAAAAATGAGTGAATAAGCAAATAAAGGTTATGAAACAAGAAAAACATAAATAACTAAAAATAAAAAAATTCTTTAAAAAAATAAAAAATAAAAATAAAAATAAAATAACAATGTCATAGTGAAAATAAAGAAAATTATAGAATATTTTCACTCATCCACTCACAAGCATAAATGCATTAAGTGTGTGTGTGTGTGTGTGTGTGTGTGTGTGTGTGTGTGTGTGTGTCGTAAGGATCCATGGCTCTCCTTATGACCTGCTCTATTTAGGGAGAAATTGCAATAGGAATGAGGAAAAGATAGACGAGAAGATATAAGCTGGGTCTGCCTGGTTGGTGAGATGACCCCATGAATAACAATATAGAGGATTACCTATATGTTTCCAAAGTTAATACCATGTGACACAAGGTTACCTAGTGACTAATAACTGACTTTAACCAAACAAGATGTTTATCTCAGGAATGAGGTAGTTTGTTCACTTTAGATACTGAGGCCTAGTCCTACCTACACACATTTAACCAGTTTCCTAACTCCTGTGGCTCCCAACATATCCCTTTTTTTTTTTCTTTCTTTTGTTGTGTCAGAGATGGATGCTCCATTATAGTTAGAAAAGCTGTGCTTGGAGACCTCCTCAGAGGACCTTTTCTTACTTGATGCCACTCCAAAGATTTTAGGTGCTTGAATTCAGCAACAAAATCACACACAGTACAATAGTCCATAATAGCAGTGAGTTATCAGTACAGCTGGTAATTATCAGAAGTTGTTAAAGACTTGGCCCTGTTATAGCTTAGCATACTAATATAGCACTACTTTTCACATCTGGGTGAGTCATGGTCTTTGCTTTACCAATTCTCTCTGTGAAAGCCTAGAGAGATTGTTTTCTCTCTAGGTGACTCTCCTTAGGCACACTATATATCATCAGTCACTTCCCACTTTGGTCCTATAATCCCCTTGGATCAGAAAATTTGGGATGCAGCTGAGTTACAGGATGTCAGAGCAGAGGTTCTCTTATATCCTGAGTTCTCTTTGACCTTGAAGGGCTATGAACAAGATATTGGGTATTTTTTAGAGCATCTATCTCTATTGGTCTCCAAACTTTAGTTGTTAAATATCGAGAGGAGAAGCTTAATGATATTACATAACTTCTAACAGAGGCAGTAAACTTAATATTATCTATCTCAATACCAAACATCTTAGACATAAAATAGAAGTGTTATTTTCCAACAACCATGGATATGCTAATACTTAAATCCCTATGGAATGTTAAAAGACAAAAATTACATATTTTTACAGAGAAATTTAGAAATGTACAACATTATACCAGGACAATTCTGACGACATTTTGTAACATACTTAAATTTTCAACTGAAGTACCAGTTTCACCCATTCATCTCTAACACATAAGAAATTTTTACCTAGTTTTTTTTTTCAGTAGGATATACAGGGATTTGGGGAGATAACGCAGTAGAATAAGCACTTGCCTGGCAAGTGCAAAGTCCTGAGTTCAATCCCCAGTACCACAAATGAATAAATAAATAAATAAACAAGATATGCAATAATTTTTTGTTAAAGGCAGAGTTTTGAATCTAAGAGAAAGTCTTTATCACAATGAGCAATCTTCGTTTTACATTTTAGAAGATCTGCACATTTGGAATCATGAATACACTCAATACACCATTACTAATAATAAATTACCATACACATGTGAAAACATTTGTTTCTTTATTTTTATACCAAAACCATTTTTAAGGAGAAAATCTTATTGTAGTTTTATCTGCAAAGCTTTGATCTTTTAACCAATGACGAAATTATTGGGGGTATCTCCTAACAGACTACTGAGATTATTGGGCACTCCTCACGAATGAACAAAAAGGTTGGCCACGTCTCTTATTCATCAATTAGACTCCTCTCTAATAATTTCTCCCACTCTAAGTAATTTTTTTCTTAATTAGCTTAAACTTTTTGATAAATTGTGCATAAACTGATATTGATATCACTTAGACCAGCTGGTAAAATGTAGGAGAAAGCATGTTTTTAAATCTGTATTCCAAATTGTATTATTAACAAATGATCAAAAAGAAAAAAGAGGAACAGCTGTTCACAGAACAAAACAAAAACACATAAGCATACACAGAATACAAAAACAAACATCTTTACAAAATCAGAGGGCACTCAAGTATACTGTTGGCCAAGTTAAATTATAATAACTCTATTGTAACTTTTTGAAATTTATAATTATAAATAGACTAGTCGATTTTCATTGTCAGGTAGCAGAGATCTCTTACCAGAAAAATTTGAAAGGAATAAAATCTTTTATCTATAACTAATATGCATATTTTATAGTTTTATATTTTTGTCTTAACACTAGTAAAATTTAGCTCAGTTATTTTTATATATTTTATCACCTATTTAGACCTTAGATTTCTACTTCACCAGTTTCTTCAATAGGTCCCAAGTTGAATCTGGCCTCATCACTGTTAACTTCTCCAGACCTGGCTTCATGGTATAGTCTAACCGCACACTCTGGTACCCAAATAGGTCATTTAGCATTTCCTGGAAGAGCACAAACATACCCTCTGCCCTAAGTTAGTAGTGGACTGGTCCCTCCATTGTCCAGTATGGAGATCGCTCCAAAGGACCCTTCCTAGTATTTTTTCCTCTTACTTGATGGAATTCTTTCCCCTGCTGCTATTGTACTGCCATTTTTGTAGAATTAAAGAATTTAATAGTGTATATTGATAAGAGAATTTGGAGGGATTGATTCTCTCCACTTTTTTCTGTAATTGAATTTTAATTGGATGGTGATAAATCTGCATCCTATATTTTGGAAGAGGAAGACAACTTCATGAAGATGTATAACTCGTCCTGGATTGTTAGGGACTTGAACTTCAGAAAGATGGGGATGTTGAAAACCCTCCATGGACTCCCTTGGTCATCTGACTTCTTGTGATGCCAATTTCAAGGGCACTAGAGGAAATGGGGCTACTTCCCTTGAGGGGGAAGTTCCGGCCTGTGACTCACTGAAATTTCTCTGCGCTGGCATGGCGTCTGTGCAGCCACTGTGTGCGCTTGCTGTTGTTCTGGCTCTGGCCACTGGATGTTTCACTTTTCACCCAGATTTTAAACACAGACACTATCTTCAGCATAATAAATTTGTGATGCCAAAAGTGCACATAGCTAAGCATACCATAGTCATGACCCTCCTACTTAGCATCAGGTACAGTTGTCGCTATGCACCAACCTCTGTGGCCAGATGGGGCAAACAGATGTGCAGGTGGCTGGAAAATCCCATAAAGGCCCTCTATGAACCCAGTTTATGCCCCTCTCCCCAGCAATGCTTTGCTGCTTGGAACCAACTGCTTGCAGTTTAAAAATTTTTACCTTTTTATTTTCTTTATCTAATTAAACAAAGCTAGAGGGTTTAAACTCTCTGCACTTTTGCTCTACTGTACATTTGCTCTTCCTTCCTTGCCCTGTTTGGGACTTGGTTATAAAACAGTAATCTATTCTAGGTGCTTCGTGATGATCTTAGAAAGCAGCACAAATACAGGAGCCCAAAAAAAACCAAAAACAAACAGTAAAAATTTATATATATAGTGTTCTTGAAACTGTCCCATTCTTAACTCAGCCTTTTCCCTTTTTGGCTTTTCTCAAGCCTGTTTCTCTCTTTATGCCTTTCTCTGGCCCTAGTGAACCCATTTCTGGCCCTAGTGAGCCTCCACCCCAAGTGTTGCAGCTGATGTGCCAATACCAAAGCCCGCCTGTGCTGAATACGCTGGCTCGAACCAATCCACTTCCACCTCTTACGCACACTCTTTGAAAGTGTTCCCACTGCGCACACTTATCTCATACAGGTTACTCCTGATTGCATGCCAAATGTGGAGATCCGTGGCTCTCAGTGTGATCCATTCTATTCAGGGAGCAATGGCAGCAGGAATGGGGAAAACAGACAAATAGACAAAAGCTGGGATAAGGGATCACTCGTCTGCGTGGTTGGCAAGATGACTGCTCCAGCAGCAATCTGGACATTTACTTACACCTTTGCAAAGTTAGTAACATGTGACACAAGACTGCCTAGTGATTAATAGCCCACATTATCCAATCAGGATGTTTATCTCAGGACTGAGGTGGCTTGTTTGCTTTAGGCACTGAGGCCTAGTCTTGGTTGCACACATCTGGCCAATTTTCTAGCTTTCATGGCTCCTGACAGTGTGTGTCTGTCACAGAGGATTGAGCTAAGGATTTTCATGCTAAGCTACATTCCCAGACATTTATTCCTTTCCTCCCTCTCTCTCTCTTTCTTTCCTTCTTTCTTTCATTCATTCTTCTTTCTTTCCTTTCTTCCTTCTTTGATTGATTTTTCTTTGTTTTTCATTTTGAGACAGAATCACTATCTCTCACTAAGTTGCCTAGGCTGGGCTCCAACTCACAACCCTCCTGCTTCTGCCTTCTGGAATTCCAGGATTATAACCATGTGCCACCATATCTGGCCATGTCTACAGTAAAGATAATATTCATCTGTATTTTATAATATATATCCTACTTTCCATGATTATTTGTGATTTATTATATAATGTAAAATTGACTCATAACTGGAAAAGTATGCTAATAATAATCCCTTCACTAAGGAGAAAACTCATAGGAATATAAAAATTTCTAGGGAAAAAGCTAAGAATTTCAACCAAATACAATGGAACAAATTTTCCAAGTTAAAATACAACTTGTGATAGTTAAGCCTAATTCCCAGTTTGATCAGCTTCAAAGATCCCTAGGTTAGTAAAGGCCACTGTGGGGTCTGTCCGCATCAGTCATGGAGCATTGCCCTCAGGACTCTGTGGTCCCAGACCTTTGCTTTCTGGCTCTTTCCCTATTTTATGATTCCTGGCTGCCACGGAGCAGGCAGCTTTGTCCATCATGTCCTTCTACCAGGATATTTCTGTTCTGGACACAGCCACTCGTGGACTGATTCTCTGAAATCATGAACCAAGTTAACCTCTCCTTTCTTTAAGGTGTGAGCATCAGATATTTTGTCTGAGCAGTAGGAAAGCTGACCAATATGTAAGAGTAAAAGCACGATGACAGCTAGAGGGAGTGAGAAGTCCTGAGTCCTAAGTACCCTGAGAGGGTCACTGTCCTTTGTTTTTATTTTAGAGGATAAGAAAACAAGGAGTGAAAGATATGATAGTCCTCATATTTCTCAAGAAAATTAGGCTGACAGCCACCACATCACATTAAAGTGTGACACTGCCTAGACACTGGAGGCAAACTGACCTCAGCAAGGATGGCCCCTTGCTCCAAGGTCCCAGAAAATCTGCAGATTTGAGACAAACAGTTCCCTTGAAATCAGCCTTTAGTTCTAAGCATTCAATCAAGAATGTTCCACATGCTTCCAACAGTCGTAAGGGAGAGTTATGTAGGACCAAGACATTGACACAAATATGTGACATCACTCTAGAGCAGCAGTTCTCAACCTGTGGGTCACAACCCCAGCAGGGGTCACCTAAAGCCATCAGAAAATGTTATTTATTACAGTCCAAATCATAACTGTAGCAAAGTTACAGTTTTGAAGTACTCACCAAAATTATTTTTTTGGTTTGGGGTCACTGCAACATGACAAACTGTATTGCGGGGTCACGACATTAGAGAGGCTGAGAACCACTGCTCTAGAAAAACATCTGAATCTCCATGTTCCAGTGCCAGCAACGTTAGTATTGAAGTCACTTAACATGGACATCCAGAGCCACTTTCGTACACAGCTCTCCATGGACAAGTGCCAGATCTGTAAGACAGAAGTAGCTACAGGAACTAGGGACTTAATTTATGCCAATTTACCCGGAACCTATGTGCTAAATCTACTGAACAGAATTAACTATATTGCTTCATTTTTCACCCTTAAACCTGCATGAAACAATCTTCTAAAATGATGGTGATAAATATGTCCTTGGAAAAAATTGAACACTCAAGTTCTATTTTATATCATGCACTGTCAAATACAAGTCCCCAAATTGAGAACAAAATTACCAACTAGTATTAAGGAAAAAAATGTGAAATGCCAGAAAGTTTTAAGATAAAGATTTTCTGTATTTGAATCTAAAACTATAAGGAGCTATTTTCTTCTTTTGAGGTCACATGCTCTCAAATCTCTGTGAGTCTTGTTGTAACCCTTATTTTATGAAACACTGGTGACAGTAAATGGTAGATTTTATTTAAGGAATTTCTTGGCAAAATAAATAATAACAATTTTATAGTTGCAATTTAAACTGTATATGTCCCTGGGCCTGAAAGTATCTAGGAATCAAAATACACTACCTGTGCTGTACAACTTATGACAAATAGCCCCATAATTTGAGTAATTCTCTCCCCCAGGGGTTAGGTAACCCTTTGCAGAGGCAGACTGTGATCATGAGACAGGATCTTGGTGGATTCCTGCACAGAAACAGAGTTGAGCACTCTCCAAAGGGCTGACATCACACACCATTCACGCACGCCCTTGCCAGACTGCTTACGACACATGTTTAGGAAAAAAATTGTATTACAGTAAAAGACACATTTCTGTTAGCTGCTCTCCAACCACTCTGTTTCCCTTTTGAGCACATTCATGCCATCATTCTTGACACTTCCGTTGCTGTGTACAGTTTTTCTTTCACGGCAATTTCTGCTAAATTAAAACATGACGGTGTGTCATTCACTGGATGCGGCACCATTCCCAAAGTCAAAAGGATCCTAATCAGTTAATCCAGTTAGCTCATCAAAAATATATTAAAAGTATACCTTGCCGTTTTTTTCTTCTGTCTCATCTCTTATTGGCTCTTTTTTTTTTTTTTTTTTTTTTTTTTTTTTTTTTTTTTTTTTTTTTTTTTTTTTTTTTTTTTTTGGTGGTACTGGAGATCAAACTCTGAACCTTGTACTTGACAGGCAGAAGCTTATGCTGCTGAGCTATATCCCCAGCTTATTGGCTAATTCAAAGAGTCCCCTTCACACACAACCACTGCCACTAGTTATCATAGTGCATATATACACAAATACAAATCTACAGGACAGCCAGCGTGACTAGTGACCTAGTACAGTACTGTACATGCTGCCTTTTCCATGTAATATTGACTGAATGAAATGGTAGCAGAGTGGCTAGCATATCCTACTCCTTGGGTGAGTATGGACCATGAAGGAAAGGCCCTGAAAGTTAAAAGGTAAGGAGTGCAGGCCCAGAGGACAGCTACCTGCAGCCCACAAGGAGAGAAAAGAGACTCTATGGTCTTGATAACTGTGGATATATATATATATATATATATATATATATATATATATATGGATTTAAAATTAAATTTAGTGAAGAAGTAAAATAATTAAATTTAGTGAAGAAGTAAAATAATTAAATTTAGTCAAGAAGTAAAATACTCTGGTCCATCTTTCAAGATAGAGGTCTTGGGCAGTGATGAATGTATTAGTACAAGTAAATTCATCCATTCTTACTCTGTCTCTTCATTTATCCTTACATCACACACATTCTGAGAAGTCTTGGTCACGAGCATATTTGATAACTAAACTGGAAAGAAAACAGCAGGGAAGCAGAGTGCGTTGGCAGGTGGCAGAGAAGTCAGGGATCTACAAAAGTTCAGAGCTGCCATGAAGCAGGGGCTGTGTGGGACCAGGGAGAGGCTCATGTACTAGCCAGGTGCACGTTATCTTGTGGCTTACTGGTACAGCAAAAAACTAATATTTAAGTTCAGACTCTGTGTCATTTAATTTTTATTTTTTTAGTGCTAGGTACTGAACCTAGGGCCTTCTTACTGGGCCACATGCCTAGCCCCTTTAATCTAGTTTGTTTGTTTGTTTGTTTGTTTGTTTGTTTGTTTTTGAGATGGCGTCTTGCTAAACTGACAAAGCTAAGCTTGAACTTGTGATCCACCTGCCTCAGCCTCCCAGACTGCTGGGATTCCAGGCCTGTGCCATCAAACAGGCTTAAATCACATTTTGGAAGGCTCCTTGAAAGTTGAAAATACATAACTGTACTACTTTCATAAATATTACCATCTTAAAGATTAAGACTTGATGACTACTTGGTTATTTCCTAACAAGTCTGAATAAGTCTGGGCCAGAAGTGACCAGATCCAGAATCTTCATTACTGGAAGATACAAGGCACGAGGTGACCTGTGAACCTTTGGAAAGAAAAAGCAAGTTGCGAGCAACATCATTTCAGTGGAGAAGTATGGACGGAAGGGGACGTGGACAGAGAAATGACCTTCTGACTTCCTGGCTCTTCCGCGGGGCGTTGCTTGGCAAGCACCCAGCATCTGTGACCCTGGCCTCAGACTCGGCTGCCTAAGCCGCCTGCCCCAGCACTCCTGCAAGAGCAGGCTGGTCTAACAATCACAGCGCTGAGCGCTGAGCCCAGCAGGGGAGACTCATCACCGTCCCCGCAGGGGAAACAGCACTGGCCAGGGTCGGAGTTGGGCCTGAGGTTTCACCTGCCAGTTATGTCCTCTGCGCTTCTATTTCTGGGTTCTCTGAGCGCCTAAGAGCAGGACGGCCCAAGCCACACCTGCGCAGGCCGCCGAGGGCCTGCTCCTCCCGCGCGCTTTGCTGCAGGTCCTCTGTCCCCTTAACCTGGAGAAAGTTGTTTGAAGTATAGTAATGTACCCTCTGCCCGAGCGCCTGTCCCGCGTCTTTTCTGTTTGCTGTAATGACTGTTGAACCCTGAGCCTTCATAAGGAACTCCATCCCTAACCCTTCTGCGTTTGTTTGGTTTGGTTATTTTTGGTGGTGTTGTTGTTTTCGTTTTTGCTTTTTCTGAGAAAATAGATGAATGTTTGGATTACAAGCAAGTGCCCCTAACTTTGGTACCCTGCTGTTTTTTACCCCAGGACAGTGTTGGTGTCCAGGTTTCCTCTGAGGACTGCCTCTTTACATTTCCTCTTCACCATTCAGGGAACCCCGCATTGCTCTGCTGCCCTGGGCCTGCTGTACTGTACTGCTGCGGCAGCAGCTACTGCAGCCCCTCCGTGGGTCTTGGAAGCCCTCACTGTTGTCACTGACACGAGGAGCACTCTGCTGAGTTGTGCTACACAAAGAAGAAAATTGTTAAAACTGTGGTAAGCAGGCTTGTTCTCAGGGAGTGGTCACAGGGCCCTAAATTTTGCAAAGAAACAGATGGGCTAAAAGTCTTTTCTCGATCTGGAATTAACAAATTCAACTTTCTGATTATGCTAATTGCAGAGAGTTTAGCAGACCACATATGTGTTTGGATTTAGTGTATTTCTTATTTACAAGTGAAGTTAAATTTCATTTCTCCTTCCCACTTCCTGAGACCACTTTTGTATGTTTTCGAGATTCCTTTGGGGACCTTGATGGAGCACTGGGCACCGTCTCTGATAGAAGGCTTGTGTCCACAGGAGTTTACACCACGATCAAGCTGGAACAAGCACACGTACTGAACTTATCCCTCTGAAAAATCACACCCTACAATCAATTCTCCTGCCCCACCCACAAGGATATTCTTCAATCCAAAATGTAAAAACAAATATTTTATCAAGCACCACCCTTACTATAAAAAGTAGGGTATCTTGGAGGTTTATAAAACTTTTCTCACTCTTTGTTTTATCTTAATACTCATTGACTAGCATAGAGGGGCTAGTACAAGATCTTTGCTGTAGCATTCCGAGTCAGTTTAATGAAGAAGGGACTGGGAGGAAGCCCTAAGGTCCTTGGGCCGCTACATTCCATAGAACATATCAAGTCTCCTGAGGAAGTGGCTTCCCAGTTTTGATGCAAGGCCTGACAGCATCAACATCAGTTAGTTAACTGGGTATAACATTGCAAGTACATCACTGCTGGCTAGAATTCATCCTGATCCAGCCAGGTACTAAGGATTAGTCTCCTTTTGTGGGCTCATGACTCTGCTGCTTGATGCTTTCTCCTACTAATTGTTGGCTCACTGAAAGGTGCCTTCTAAATACAAAGTCTATGCAAATTATGAGCCTTCTCTCTTTGCTCCTATCTTTCAACTGGTCAGTAAGGTTTTCAAAAGTCCCATGAAAATACAGCAATTGTATTTGCAACTTTCTAATGTGACGGCTTAGGAATGCAAGGCAATTCCAGGCACCAGTGCCCAAGGATGCATAGAGGATATTTTTTTGTCAGGAGACTCAGCATGGGAGAGCAACCTCTTTTCCTTGTGCTCAAGGCTTAGTACAGGAAGGGGATTAAAAGTAGACTTTGAGCTGGGGAGATAGTTCGGGGTCTTGGCCCCTCCTGGCAAGCGCAAGGACCCTGGTTCTATTCCCAGTACTACGTGCCATGCTACCCCTGTGTTGCCAGCCACTGAAACTGGGCATGGTGGCACATACCTGTAATCCTCAGGATGGGGAGGCTGAGACAGGAACATCACTATGACTCTGAACTGCATAGTGAGACCCTGTACCTAATCAATCAATCAATCTTTAAAACAGAAAACAGGCTTTGAGAAAATGGATAATATGGACAGGGGGATCAGAAAAGACACGGACTTTTGCCAAAATGGAAAAGCACCAGGTGAGTTCACTGATCACAAACCAGTGGTGTGCGGGGATGGGTGGGATATTGCCTGTGCAGGCAATAGGTCACTGTCTTATGAAATTTTCCAACCACAGCTGATTCACCACATGCCCTCTGCTTTTTTTGATTTTCATAATCACACAATTCTAAATTACTTTTGTACCTAAGTACTTAATCCCTAAAACATAATTTGTTGCCTTAAATTCTGTTACCATGAAATGTAAGCTCCCGAGGAACATATCTTTATTGCCTGTCCCTCAAATGAGTTGTGTTCTTATAGGATAGCTGTGATGCTTAATCTTAATTGTCAACTTTATTGGCTTAAAAGCAAACTGGGGGAGGGGAGCAGTTAAGTATCCACATAGATATATCTGGGTCACTGAGGACTGTGTCTGGTCCCTGCCCCTTCATCACCTGTGCCCTATTTCCCAGGCACCATGAAGGGAGAAGCTTTGCTCTACTATCATCTTCTGCTAAATGTTCTTGACTTGGAACCAGTCAGCTGAGCACTCAACCCTCTGAATTCACTCTTTCTTCATGCTCTATCTAGTATTTTGTCCTAACAGTAAACTTAATCTATGCAACAGCTACTCCCAGCAACTTAGCAAATGAGTTTGTGTGTGGAGACTAAGCTTGAACAATTTTGGAGTCATGGAAACTCACTATGCACAGTACTTGGCCCCAAATCCCATGGACAACACCCATTTTTATTAAAAAGAAGACCCAAAAGAGACAAGGACAGCTCAGTGAAAAAGGGTAAAGCAATGGAATTCAGTTTCTCTAGGTTTGTAATTCTGCAATCATTTCAAATTCGGATGGCATTTTAAACATGAAGCAATGAGATGATGCTAACGGTAAGGACGAATGTTTTTGGTGGCTACATGGAATTTTAGTTCAAAGATTATGTTCATGAATTTATCTTCATTAAAGTACGAAGAAACAAGCTTTTTAAAATGTTTTCTAGGGGTTGGGGATTTGGCTCCGTGTTAGAATGCTTGCCTAGCAAGCTATAAGCCGTGGGTTTGGTCCTCAGCACCAAAAACAAAAAATAAGCCTCTCATAAAAATGTTTTCTAAACATCAACACACTGAAATTGCAAAGAAAGGAATTCATTGTAGCTGCAATGAGATATAATGAAATTGCGGGCTGGCCAGATAGCTCAGTGTGTTAAAGTCCCTGTAAGCAGGTGCAGGGGCTGAGAATTCGTTCCCCAGGCCTGCCATGCTGGCCTTGTCCAGGGCTATGCTGACACAGCAATTGAGATGGGGCATGGTGGTGCACACCTGTAATCGCAGCTCTAGGGAGGCTGTGAACAGGAGATTCACTATGAGTCTGACCTAGTAGGGAGACCTTGAACACCCTGTAGATTCTTCCCTAAAAAAATACAAAAAGAAATATAATGACATTGATATTGCATAGTAAAGAAATCATATTTTAAAGAGAAAACTCCAAGAGGAATGAACAAAGATGGTGGTCTTCTATGGACAGAAAAGCAATTGTATACATACATATTAGAATATTTTGATTGTTTTCAGCAAAAATGGGATTATTTTATTAAACAGTTAATAAAATAAAAAGAAAGATTGTTTTCATGTAGCCATTTCTGTGATTTTTGAAGAAAAAAATGTTTGATATTTCAATAAAAATAATTATACTATGTATCACAGTGAATTATGTTAATTATAAAATTGTGTAGTAAGACTAGTGAAATTTTCCTACAGATGTATTCAAAAACTGAGAATATAACTGAAAAAAGACTTAGATTTCTCTTTAATTTCTTAAATTTAATGTATAATAGAGGTTTATAAACTGATTTATAAATTTATTGTTTCCTCAGTTTTGCTGTATCTCAAGTAAAAAGAGCTTTTTTGGGAGGGTGGGGGGACTGGGGTTCAAAATCATAACCTTGCACTTGCCAGGCAGGCACTTGTGCCACTGAGCTGTCTCCTTTGGCCCCCACGAACTTCTAAAATTAGAATTACTTGAAAAGATTCTTAAACTATTAGTGAATATAAATGAACATACTCTTTGCTGAAGATCAGTGTGCAAAATTTAGTTTATCAAAGTCTGAAACAAACTGGTAGAGGGTAATGCTTAAAAACAAACATTATAACTTTATGATTCACATGACAAATTGACTTCCACACATGATGCCATTTACCTCTAACTTTTATCACTGTTCATTTCTGTATGCATATCTTGTCTTTTTTTTTTTTTTTTTTTTTTGAGACAGGGTCTCACTATGCAGTTGAGGCTGGCCTTGAGCTCACTTTTGTAGCCCAGGCTGGTCTTGAACTTGCACCAATCCTCCTGCCTCAGCCTCCCAAGTGCTGGGATTACAGGCGTGCGCCACCACGCCCGGCTTGTATGCATATCTTAAAGACTTCCATAACCTGTAATCTCAGCACTTGGAAGGCTGAGGCAGGAGGATCAGTGCAAGTTCAAGACCAGCCTGGGCTACAAAGTGAGCTCAAGGCCAGCCTGAACTGCATCGAGAGACCCTGTTTCAAAAAGACAAAAAAAAAAAAAAAAAAAAAAGACTTCCATAACCTTTATCATATATTTTCCAAAGCTATATTTATTAACTTAATTAGTGTGTATGAGGGTAGGTACAATCAGATGTGGTGGTGCATGCCTGTAATACAGGCATGTGGCAGACTGAGGCACAAGGATTATTGGGGCCAGCCTGGGCTACAAAATCAACTCTTGGTAGCTTGAACAAAATAGCAAGATTCTATTTCAAAGAGGCAGAGACAGAGACAGAGATAGAGTGAGAGACATAAAGAGAGAGATAGAGAGGCAGAGAGAGAGAAGGTAATTTATATATAATATAATGAACTGGTGCCAGTTCATTTATTTTCATGTTTCCATTGTGTTCCACAGCATGAACACATCTTTTTATAGGCATCTACCTTGGAGTGAATATTTGTTTCTAAATGTTTGTGACAGCTATAAATATTCTTGCTCATGTCTCTCTAGGCATGTATCCACATCTACCAGTGGATCAACATCCTCAGAAGCTATGTTAAAAAAAAAAAAAATAAAAATAACGACTTTCCTAAATAGGCCATATTATTATTCTTCAAAATCTTGTACAAAGTTATATTCTCACAAGCAGTCAGTGGAAGATCTCATTACAATCCTCAGCAAAATTTGCTACAGTTGTAGATGTAGTCTGCAAATTTGAATGCAAGATGCTGGATCACTGTGGTGTGATGTCACTCCCCTGGTTCCTGGTGAGGCTGAACACTCTTTGACACTGTGAATTTAGCTTTTACTGCCCTTATTCTGTTTATCTCACTGCTTCTCTGCATCTTCTAACTATGACAATATTCTTCATGCCTAACTGTTCAAATTTGTAGTTTCCAACCTTATGTCTCTTCTGCTTACCAGTGGCTAGTAGCATTTAAAAATAGGACCAATCTATTTTAAGTTAATAATATATTTCTAGAAATTAGCCATGTTGCAACTTTTCTCAAGCATATTTTCTACTGCATTTAGTATAAATCTATCTTTTTCTGTTTAAAGTTATTACAGCCTCTTGTTAAAAAATGTTGAGAAATTCTTATTAACACAATAATTTTTAGTGATACGAAAAGAATTTCCATGTTGGGAACAAATAATAATCCAAATACAAAAATTTCTAAAGAATTTAAAGTATGTAAGTGTTTGTGAAAAAAATCTTATTGTGTAGATCATGTCTACAAAGTCTACACTTTTTTTTATTCTGACCTGCAGGTGTTACTTTCCTGGCTTTATTTCTTCCAAGCTGCCCTTTCTCATATTGAGGAAGCCAGTTAGTCCTGTTGCTCTCTGTCCCTGGCCCTATCCACCTCTTCCTCCCCCGACTTGTTGCCCTTCCTGCTTCCATCAGATGTTCACTGTTACATTCAGAGTGTTCTGGCACCAAACCAGAAACACAACAAGGGTGTGGTGGAGGAATGCAGCACAGAAACAGATCAGGGAATAGTTCCCGAGAGGGCGGGACCAGGGACCAGCTCAAGTTTCCAAGTTCATCCCTTCATGATCCACCTGGACACTCTCAAGTGTCCTCTACTGATCCCCTAGGTGGTTCCCAAGTTAACCAAGCTGACAATTCACTTTGGCTATCGCACCCTTCCTATATATTTCTGAATTTTATTATGGCCAAATGCTAGCTTGCTTGTCTTTTAACCTTCTTACTGTCCATCTCATTATAGCAGGTCAGGCATATTTACTCTGTTGAAAAACATATTAGACATCTGCTAGGTCAAATTTATTTATTTAGAGGATAGAAAACACATATTTCTCACATTAAATATATTAAAATTCATACAGAGCTAGGAAAGTGCTCCAATGTAGACCAGTGAGAATGACATTAATAACTACTGCAATTCAATTTAATTCAATTCTTATATTTGAAGTGTTAGGTATTAGCTTTTGAGTTGAAGACAATTCTTTGCTACCACATTAATTGAAAGATGGTAGAATTACAGATATTATAATTTTTTTTGATATTATAATTTTTTAAATAGTGAAAGATGAAGTGGAAATACAGTTGCCAGATCATAATATCAGCAGATCAGAGGTTTCCTTACCAAATAATGATACATTTGTAGGAGCTACTCAGCTGTTACTAGCAGGGAAGGTATAGTAACTAGAGGAATAACTCTCATTTGGTTTTTCTGGCTCAACCTGCATTGTGCATGCTAGAAAGGACGTGGGAACAAAGCTGTTTTAAAGGCAGCTTTCTACTCATACTGGAAAAGATGCTATTCAGTACAAAGGTATGGGGCAGAGTCAGTGGACTGGATCTTTATAGATAATTTTGAGCGCTATGTGAATGAAACTGCAAGGGCTGTTCCTTGTCAGTTCAGATTATTGTAATAAATTACCATAATTTAAGTGGTTTACAAACAATTGGAAGTAAAGGGCTGGCCAATTAGCTCAGCAGATTAAAGCACCTGCAAGGAGGCACGGAGTCCAGAGGTTCCATCTCCAGGCCTGCCATGCTGGCCCTGCCCCAGGCTATTGAGATTGAATGTAGTGGCATGTGCCTGTAATCCCAGCTCTTGGGAAGCTATAAACAGGCGAATCACTATGAGTTCAATCTAGTAGTGTGACCCTGTAGACCCTTCCTTAAATACAAGAGAGAGAGAGAGAGAGAGAGAGAGAGAGAGAGAGAGAAAGAGAGAGAGAGAGAAGGAAGGAAGGAAGGAAGGAAGGAAGGAAGGAAGGAAGGAAGGAAGGAAGGAAGGAAGGAAGGAAGGAAGGGAAGAAATTAACTGTGTGCAGTTCTTTAGGCTGGAAAGTCCAAGATTAAGGTGTCAATGGATTCAGTGTCTATTGATTACTGGATCATAGATGGTACATTTTTCAAAGTATCCTCAAATAGTGGAAGAGATGAGGGAGCTCTCTGGGGTCTCATAAGTAAGACTTAATACTCCCAAATGCCTCATCTTCCAACACCATAAGCTTGGTGATTGGATTTTAACATGTGAATTCAGTGGGAATGCATACATCCAAACCACAGCCGTACCATCACTGCATGTAGATTCTTAGGTACTTTTAGAATATGAAAAGACATACGTTCTTTCTTTAAATGGGGAAAATTAGTGCATTAATGGTATTAACATAATGTCCCGTCGAATAACACTTCCTTTCTCAGAGTCTAATTTAAAAGGCTCATCACTTAGAATGTATGAGTTGGCTCCTATTTACAAACACTTTGTTCCAGATATAACTAATTAGTAGTAGAAACACATTGTTTGGGGGATGTTTATAATACTTAGGAAAAGCACAATTAGCAAGGAAACTACAAATGTAAGGCTCTGTTCTGAGAAAGGTGAGAATTGGGTGAGTAGAGTCTTACCCCTGAGTATCCATCCCATAGACCTCTTCTGGGGTCATGCATTATTATCACTATTGCATTTTAGTGCTAACATGCAAGCGTTCTCATGGTGCCTATACTTTTATATCTAAAGTGGCATAATATTTGTTTAGTATTACTAATAATATTACATTTATTAACAAGGAAACAATTCTGAGAAGTTGAGGAAAGGTCACTTTCTTTCCACAAAAAATTCACAGTTTAGCAGAAGTTACTTAAAACCCTTAATGCATGTACATATTGTAGTTCATCTCATTTCATGATATACTAATATCTATCAATACTACCTACTTTAAAAATATGCCATAAAGTTGATAGATTAAGTGATACAGTTTTATCACATATCAGTGTAGTACAGAGACACTCATTGCCACTCTCTACGCAAAGAATTCTGCAGAACAAGGCTGTGCTTCCTCTGCAAGAGCCTCCCCTTCATATTCCAGCAGCCTTCAGTACATGAAAGCAATTTTGCTCTTAGGAATCTCATTGACAAAAACCTTTAGACTGATGCCCATCTACAGGTAGGATCGAGGTGGATGCATGATCTTCTCAACAGAGGTCCTTCACAGATTTTCCTCTCCATCTCATGAACCTATATCAGCGCAGAAATTACAGCTGGTAGAATCAGTGAGGGAGTGAATAGACAAAGCGCTCTGTGCTCAATGTATTAGAAACTAATGTCTCACTAAAGAAAATGCTATCAGCTAACACACAGGCTAAAAAGCTTAGATGCATAATGAAGTAGAACAAATCTTTGCTTTCTAATGAACAGATAGGGATTGTGGGTTGTATATAGAAGTGACTAAAAAGAAATTCTTACACGAACACCTTTCCTACCCCCAGGAGAAAGTACAACTGCGTGGCATGCTTAGTTTAGCCAGGGCTGCAGTCTTGTAATTGTCATTTCAAACTACATTTTCTTTTGCATGCAAAGAATCTTGTGGGGGCCTGGCGGGATGGCTCAGTGGTCTAAAGTGCCTGCTTGGGGAAGCTTGGGCGGCTTCAGGGACCGCGGTTCGATCCCCGGCACCACATGCTGCGCCAGCCCTGCCCTCAGGGAGGGCTGAGCCAGCCATAAAAATGACTCAATAAACAAAGGTTCTGAAACAAGAATATATAAAAAAAAAGAATCTTGTAAAATTCTGAAAAAGCTTGCTCTATTACGTATTCTAAAGTTTCAAAGTAATAAACTGAAAATATTTAGTATGTTGTTTTAGCTAATTTTGGGTTTTTTGTTTGTTTATTTGTTTGTTTTCCGGAACTGGGGGTTGAACTCAGGCCATTGTGCTTTCCAGGTTAGGACGCCTATTGTGTTTTTAAAAGAAAAATAAAGCCTCTGCATGGAGACAATTACTGTAAAATTAAGTGAGACAAATATTATATTATTTCACTGTGCAGTTTGAAACTGTGTATTAAAAGTTATGGCCCATTAATGTAAATTATTTTTGTGTGGTTTGTGTATAGGTGACCCCAAAGCCTCATGCTGTCAAGAGGCTGCTTCTAGAATTTGTAATTGATCATTGTGGAAATGGGTGCTCTTGCTCCTCTGGGCAGGTGATTTGCATTTCAATGTAAGGTAGGAAGAGAAGTTAGCAGCTGGAGCAGCTAGCTCCCTCCCTGCTCTCTTCTGCCCTCTGCCATGGAAGGTTGCCCTCTGCTATGTGCCAGTCTGCCTTGGAGCCAGCTGAATATGGACTGAAACCTCCAGTGACTGTGAGCTCAATAAACCTTTCCCTCCCTCATTTTGAGTGTCAGGTGTTTGTCCCAGCAACGAGAGAAAAGTAACTGAGACAATTTTGCAGTAAAAATGTCTAATTATCTCATTTAGATAACAAATATAAATGTAAATGTCTCGACCTAATCATCATAACCTGCCAGGAAAGAAATTGCATGATTAGGAGCCCAGACTATGTACCATGAAGTTGAATTGTGTGTGAAATTTTCCCACTGGGTCTCTAGTGTGTTTCTGGATGCCTCCTATCTAGAACAAGAAAATTATATATATATATATATATATATATATATATATATATATATATATATATGATTTTACTGTGTTGAAATTGCATTTTTATAAAAGCAATTATGGTGTGGCAAATGATGGCAGTGATTATGTTTTAAATTTGTAATTGTCACAGTTCTCAGTAAAGCACATCCTCAAAAATGTAGGTATAAATTAATTTCAAGGAATTTTTTCACCTACTAATTTCATGTCAGAATTGTTGATCTGTCTATGTTTAAAGGCAAATAGAGGATCACTATTTCAGACTTAAAGTACTCACTAACAGTTTTATCACACAAGTAAGGATCCTTAGATCTTGGGCATTGTTACTTGCCGCAATACTGTATGCACAGACATTTTCAGACAAGGAGCTCTGGATTCTTTTTCTGCTGAGAAATATCTAAGCTCTCTTATTATCATTGCAAACACAAAGCCTCACCAATAGCTGAGTTTGTAGTCAATATTTTAAATGTTCCATTTGGTTTCAAGAATCTTTGGTTGCTACTGATGGGCTCTGCAATGATGAAAAAAAAAACAGAGAATTTCATCCTTATAAGTAAACAGAAGAAGTTAAATACCTCATCACTCCTTCCTCTAGTTTGTGGTGACTGCAGGGATACTCAACTGAGAAACATAAAGTCAGCAAAATTGTGCTTCCAGAAGTTTCTAGTTCCTTTAGTTTAACAAGAGAATGAGATTGGTTCATGCCAGGGGCCAGGGCCTTCAATAATTTGAGTTTCTTTTGGTAGAAAGAAGAATAGCTTTCTTGATGACTCAAAAGAGCAGGAATTTATTGTCACTCAAGAGACAAAAAAAAAAAGAAAAAACAAGTGGAAAGTCATACAGTGTGGTCTCATAAAGCTAGAATATATTTGGTAGAAATATTGTGGTTTGAGACACACCATATATTTAGTATGTACATGTTTGCCAATTCTAATTCTAGCTCCTGCCATTGAGATAATTCATTTGTTTTCTCTTGCTTCTTCCATCACCCCACTGTAGCCTGTGTGATTCTTCAGGGCATGTGCTGAACTAGTAGGCCTGACATGTTTGCCTTTAGGTTGGAAACTCATCTTTCCAATATTGGATTATAGCCAGTAGGCCAGAGCATAGAGACATAAAAATCTTAATTCTTTCAAAGATGGTTGAGCAAAATAGACCCAAATACTACTGAAATTTTATAGTATTCATATTTCTGGCATGATAAACATTTGCCCAAAAGATTTCTAAACTGCCAATATCTTTACTTGACCTCTCCTGAATAACTTGGTATGATTTGAATTAACATCTCCAGATTTTTTAACTTACTTCATATTCATGCATATTCTTCTACATTGCAATAATTTGAAAAGGTACCTGAACAGGTGGACTTTCTTCAGCTCTCGTCCTGAAGAATCTTTTGATCCACAGTGTGCAGAGGAAGTTTTCCCCATGTTGTGACCTCAGGGCTGAGAGATTATCTTCATCCATGCTTTTAGTCTCTTAGTCACTTGTTTCAATCAGAGTGGTCATGTGATCCATTCTCTGTCTGAAACTTCTAGCCATCTGGGTCAATTTTAAACAATTATTTGGAGGAAAAAATGCTTCTTTGTGTAATAAAACTGAATAACTGGTAAAATCTACATCTGGAGTTTCTTGTATCGGTATTTTCCATTGCCTTAGGATAACCAGTATGTGGAGGACTAACAAAAGTGTCATTTCAGTTGACAAGGGAAAGGAAGATTTGCAACCTATTGGAACAGCTGGATCAAACTATAATTGAATGTAAACTGCCCTTGAAATTTTCCTTTAGCTAGGGAAATAAATTTATTATGTTTTAGATGAATGCTACTGGTCTGTGATTTCCTTTGGACTGTGTGCTGTATACAGCTGTAACTATCACAAGCCAGGCTAGTCCAGGTGCTTAGCTTTCATTCAGAAGTACAAACTGCTGTTAAAGTAGAAATTTAGTATGTTTTCACCAAAGGTGACCAATTGAGTAAATCAAAAATACTTCATTGAGAAAGCATCTAGAAAAAAAAAAAAAGAAAACAGCTAGGAGAGATAGCTCAGCAACATAAGCTCCTGCCTGGCAAGTGCAAAGTCCTGAGTTTGATCCCCAGTACCAAAAAAAAAAAAGAAAAAAAGAAAGATGGAAGGAAGAAAGGAAAGAAGGAAGGAAGGAAGGAAGGAAAGAAGGAAGGAAGAGAGAGAGAAAAAAGAGAAAGAAAGAAAGAAAGAAAGAAAGAAAGAAAGAAAGAAAGAAAGAAAGAAAGAAAGAGAAAACAGCTAAAACATATACAACTCTCCCTCTCATCTGTCATAGTGCATTGCATAGTTTGATTTTCTCTGGACTGTGAGCTGAGGATGCTTGTCTTTATGATAGTATGACTGGTGCCTGCTTCCCTGTATCATGAATTACTGCATCATTAGATATTTTCTGAATAAATGAAAAGGATGGATAAACTTTCAGCCCTCTCATTAGTAATTCCATTTTGTAAATTACTAAATGTGTTCTAGTTTTTTTTTTTTAAAAAAGATTGAAAGCCAGAAAACTTTATCTCAATCAAACATTGTTGTACTCTCTTCTAAGTTTTTCTACAAAAGAAGAATCCAATGAATATAGTAGTGTACTTTCTCAGTAGAACTTAAGAATCATTTTTTAAAACTTCATTCTATAGATCTTATTTTCGTGGTTCAACAACAGTGAACAATTTAGTAGAGAAAGAAATGAGGTTGATGAGAGAATCAGGGTCTGGATCACAGAGGGTCTCAATTTCTATGCTAAACAGTTCAGATCTGATTGTGTCGGCAATTTGCAGCCAGTGAGCAGTGACGCTACATGATCCCCTTTGGGGAAGGATCACCTGAGGCGGGTTTGGGTTGTGAGCAAAGGCTAGGAGGCTCCCGGCTGAGAGCATGCACGTGTGGCAGGGTGGGAGGACAGACCTGACAACTGAGGTAGTGGCTGGGGAATGAGTAAGATGCAGTAGCCAGACCTGGGGCTGAACGTAGGGCATGAGAGATGAATCAAAGACACCGCAGATTTCTGGTCAGAATAACAGTCCTTTACTGAAACAAAAATAAAATGATTGAGATACTATTGTTATCAGAAACTACGGTTAATGTTTGTATGATTAAAATATTTATCATATTAAAAGACTCATTAGCATTAATCCCTGAGGATATTCCTATTTTCTTTGAATGCACTTATCTATTTATTTATTTATTTTTATTTATTTATTTATTTATTTATTTATTTATTTATTTATTTATTTATTGTATTTGGTTGTTACAGGGTCTCACTATGTAGGTCGGACTCATAGTGATCCTCTTGGTGTCAGCCACCCCAGCGCTGGGGTTACAGGTGTTTGCCCCTCTATCCGGACTCTGCCCGGCTCAGCCCACCCTGAGAGCGAGGCTGGCATGTTATGTGGTTCCAAAGATGGGACCACAGTCCCTGCGCTTGCATCAGCTTGCCTAAGCACGCACTTGGACCACTGAGCTACCTCGCTGGCCCTTCTTCCATTTTCTGAAGCATTTAATAGTCCTCTTTTCCGAATATCTTCAGCTTTGCCATTGTGGTTGCTTTGATGTCCTGAATTGATTCAAACAATTTACCTTTTATAGTTATTCTGACTTTGGGGACAAGCCACAAGTGGTATGGTATAAGATCTGGTGAATACAGCGGATGGAGGCACAGTGTTTATGAGCCTGCTTTTCTGCTGGATGGCGTTCAGTAGCTTCATTCACCATGTTATATACCATTAGTCTCTAAAGATATAAAAGAGACTTTCAGAAGTGCTTCAGAAAATGACAAGAATCATGTGATAAGTTTGTTCTAAGACAGGAAGAACAATCCTGGGCAATGCATCTTTGTAAGTAGATCTAGAAAAAAGTAACTGATACTGGACACAGTATTTTTTTTAACAAACAAGGGAAATAACTGGCAAAATCAAGCTTCTGGGCTACATTGCTGTATGTTCTGGTGGTCTCCTTCTCATTGGCTGGGCCTGCAGCACTCACTCCTCTGCTCTCACTGTCCTGCCCCTTGCCTAGAAAGGCAGGGAGGCCGCATCTGAGCTTAAGTCTAGGATTTTTTAGAGGCAGTGCTCTGTTCTTCATGGTCTTAGTATGGCTGGTATACATAGATTGTGGAAACCAGGCATGCTAATGATATTTCACTTTATTCTTACATGGATTTGAGAGAAGCTGAAAGAATATGGGTTTTATTTATGAGAACCAACACTAAAATGTCTTTAATCATTTCATATAGTTACAGGCGCTTAGTACTGAAATGAAGTGACAGACAGACTGCCTGCCTGCAAGGATCCCTTCAGCATTGATGAGCCAGTGAGATACAAACCAAGCACTGCTTTTGACTGCTTGTTTTGTATTTCTTTTCCTTTCCACCAATAGATGTCCCTGTAGCAAATAAAAGAGTTTTGAAAGGAGTCCAGGAGTATAATTAAGTGAATCAATACAAATGTCAGAATTCAAACACTGCCAGTTTTATGTAATTTAATTAATACTGTGGAGAGGGGAAAAACGCTTGCTTGTGCAGGACTTCGTGAAATAAAGAGCTGCTGACTAACGGCGTCACTCTGCAGAAGCCAGAGAAGCAAAAGCGCTCCATAGATGGCTCTGTTTGATTAGAAAGAGGAACCGAATGCAGAATCTTATTTCTTATTTCACATCTGACATCTTGCGAGTCTGTGTAATGTCGTTATCCGTAGACATTCCAAGCACACGTGAACTGTTCTTGCAGGTATCCATTCCTGTCTTACCAGACACCCTCTGTGGATGCTGTAATGGGATGCAGTGCTATTTAGTTGCCCATAAATTGCATGAGGTGAGGAATCTTTGCTTAAGGGTGAGAATGGGGAAAACATTCTGGAGTGAAAGAGATATTTACTTCCTTAAAAATGCAAACAGGCCAACATCATTGTTAAGAGCTGGGTCTCTAAAATATTATTATTCAGCAAAGGCATCTTGGTAAACACCTATTTCAGCTTTCTTAGAGAAGTCATGGGTACAGCTGTAGAGGCCTACTCAAAATCAATTTTCATAGTGACTGTGGATATAGCTTCCAGCTCCCTAAATGAAAATCAGGCAACATGAAAAGGGGAAGAAAGGCTGTGATCAGCGAAACACTCAAATACCATCCTGGTGTCTCAGGTGGCTTCTCATTTACAGTTTATGGATTTTAAATGAGGAAAAATGATTTGAAATTTCAAAGAGATTTGGATTTTAAGTTTGTCTTTACTTAAACTGTGCTTTTTTTTTTCTTTGTGCTTCACAGTTCTTTTCCTAACTTTTATCCCAGATGCAGGCTAAATACTTCACTCTGTTTTATAAATGAAAGCTAGGGTGTCGGGCAGGAAAAAATAAAAAGATGCAAAATGCTCAAGAAGCGGGAGTATGGCAAACCACCTGTGGATCCCCTCACATTTTTTTCACTCTGAACACCCTGAGCTGAGGTCATTTCTCTTGAACGTGCTGAAGTAAGTGGTATAGTCAGATTACCAGTTTCAGTTAGAATGCAGAGTACTAGTTAGAATGCAGATTACCAGTTTCAGTTAGAATGCACATTCAATATAACCAAGTGAAGTAGTGGGGAAATAGATCAAATTTCCATGATTTGAAAAATAATATGTATTGATGTGTTTCAAATTTAATTATTCTTTTAAACAGGTTCCCTTTATTTTAACTAAGCATGTATTAAAGATGTCCCTCAAACTCACACTGAAATGAATATTAAATATCAGCAAATCTAATGCATGGAGAGATTGGAGATTGCACCAGGAATGAATAATGCCTAAGGAGCTGTTTGGCGTAGAGATTTCTGAGTAGTGAGCTATCCACAAACTGTTCAGTCTAAAACAATGACATGCTGTCTGTTTACAGTACTGGGCATCAGAAATTCAGGTTGGCTAAAAAAAGCATTTTCTCTGCTCTGGAGACATCAATCAAAGTCATTAACTTACAGTCAAAGGATGTCACTCTCATGTCTGTCACGTTTGAAGAGAGAAAGCAAGACTGTGAACCCTCACCGTGTGTCCCATCAGCCAATTTAGACTTCCTGGCATGTGGACGGAAACAAGAGAAGTTCTAAGAGGAGCAAAAGCGAAAGTCACAAGAAAAGCCAAATGGTGAGATGAACGCAGCATCCTGTACTACAGTTCTTGTTCTCACCAAGACAGAAGCCCAGTTAAATCCAAGAGAAGAAAGCAGTCAGTGCCTCTCCATGGAAGCAGCAAGACTTTATCCATCTAGTATCTATAAGAATCCATCCTCTGGCCACAGAGTTTTTATGTTCTCTGAAATGATAAATATACCCAGCCCTCTCAAGGCTTCACAGTTCTCAGTTCATTGAGCATACAGGGTCTCATCTTTAGGCAAACACAAGTAGTCCCCAGAATGAAAGCTAAGCCAGATCTTCCCACATGCTTAGTAACTGCATAGGCACCCCAAGTCAGAAAGGAAGCTTGGACCTCAGGCTGATTCTCTGCCAGTCTACCTGGCCCTCCAGTTTCTCCTGCTCTTTCAAGAGGACCTCTATCTTCTGCTGAGCAGAAGTGCCATGGCTCAGTACTGCTTCCCATTCTGAGCTGCAATTTCTATTCCACAATGTACAATCATTATTCTCAGCAGAGTAGTTTTCTAACTTCTCTCAGAAAATATTGAGAGAAAGGACAACTTGTTCTATGCTGTTCTAACTTTGCTGTTTTCAATCCAAATGAATAAAGCTTCTCTCTATAGTTTAGATTTTAAACAACCCCAAGGGCACGTATAATAAAGGCTTGCTCCCTCAGAAGTACTACTAGGGGAGGATAAAATCTTTAGTGGATAGAATCTAGAGGGACGGCTTAAAGTCACAGATCCCTTCTCTCTCTTTCTCACTAAGTCCTCATGAGGTAGAGATTTGCTCCCATGGTACATGCATTGCTGCCAATTCTTTTTTTTTTTTTTAATTTATGTATTTGGTACAGGGTCTCACTATGTAGCTTGGACTCAGTGATCCTCCTATTTATAGCCTCCCCAACGCTGGAGTTACAGGTGTGTGCCACCAGACCCGGATTCAGTGGCTGGCTGGCTCAGCACACCCAGGGGCAGGGCCAACACAAACCGAGGTGCTGAGGATTGAGCCCTGTCTCTGAACTTGCCTAAACAGGTGCTCAGTCCACTGAGCTATCTTGCCAGCCTTTATGCTGCCAAAGCCGAAGTGAAAGCTCTAAGACTGCAAGCCATCATAAACCATTTTTCTTGAAAGGGCTATTATCTCTGATATTTGTTCTAGCAACTGAAATTTCACTAGCAACTTTGCATGTAACTTTATAAAAAGGTTCCAGTGTATAAAATTACAGGTCCAGTCCATTAGATGAAATCTGTGCCCATCTATCTCTTTAAGACAAGCTTCTTTCTACTGTGACTCTGAGTCAAGGTGCCCAAGGAAAATGCCTTTAAGAATTTTAGGTGGAATTTTATCCACGTTAGAAAGAGTAACAAGCAACTTTTAAAATTTCCGGAGATCTCAACAAAGAGTTTGGCATCTACACCTGAGATCTGACCTGAAGTCAGAGTCACTGTGTGTTCCCAGCAGCACCTGTCTTTGATCTTTTCCAAAGTCGTTTCTTCCCTTGAGAATATTTTGCCCATTCAGAATGTTATAAATGAGGGCGAAAAAAATTCAGCCTTGTCAGTTCTATGCCAGAATATTTCTTTGACATTCTTCTTCAAAGTCAAATAATTTCTTTAAAAATCCATCTTTTTCTTCACATTGCATTACTGAAAGCTAAAATAAGTCAATCAGAACTTTGAACATTTTGCTTAGGAACTTTCCTCGCTAGAGCTGCAAATGTTCTGACTGCCTTGTTGCTGTTAGTATCATTTACCAATTGTTCATTTACAGAAAATAAATCAGCGATTTTTTTTTGGAGGGGGGAGTAAGCCATGGTATTCTCACCTCCTTCCTCTTTGCCACTAAAAATCTTCTTACTACCTTTAACTTTTTTGTCCTTCAAAATCAACATCATCTCTTTGGGGATTGTGTTAATAGCCCTACTTCTGATACCAAATTCTCCTTCAACTTTTATGTTGCTCTCTAACAAAGCACTTCCAAACACAATGTCTTCAAAAAAAAAATTTATTATTACCTACAATTCTTAGTGTCTTCTGCTGCATGTGTTGCCGGAGGAAATAAAAATCAGAATGATGAAAGGGTTTAGAATGTTCTCACTCTACTGGCTGAACATAGTGTCCATTACCAACTCTGATTATGTCAGTCTTGTAAACTGGAGGCTATGGCACCTTCAGTGATGGCTTCTTCTCCTGGAAGCTGGAGCCTCATCAAAAGACAGAGGCTGGGCACTCTAAAATACATTTCAAAAGTCAAATTCAGAAGCTTTTGTTCTTCTGTGGATTATCAGCATCCTAATTCAAAGCAAGACAAAATAAAGTCTCCTCTTACTATGGGAACAAGAAGGTCACTGTGGTAGCTGATACATTTGTTGTTTTGAGGGAGCTTGGTTGGAATCGCTTTGCTGGATCTGGTGTACAGGGACCCCATCCTGCAAGATGCAGAAGGCTTGCCCTGGGACATGATTGACCCCACCCTGGGATGTGACTGGTTCCACCCTAGGACCAGATGGGCTACCTCAGAGTGACTCAGCACAAAAAGTATATAAAAAGAAGTTGAGAAAGACTGTGTGGCCCTGCACTGCCTGCTTCCTTGGCCCAGCCCTGCCCTGTCCTGCTTCCTTGGAGAAGTCATCTTTGGAGGAGCTTGATCTTTGCAGCCATACCACCCGGTGCAGAATTTGGAAGAGAGAGGCTTGATGGATGCCACAGCTGTTGCTCCTCCTCTGCTCTTCATTGTTTTCTGCCACCAAGAACTGCTGTCATTTACCTTGGAGCCAGCAAAGCATGAACTGAAACCTCCACAAACTGTGAGCTAAGTAAGGCTTTCCTTCCTTCATTTTGAGTACCAGGTATTTGTCCCAGAAATGAGTAAAAGGTGACTAGGATAGACACATTATGAAAAATGTATGTACAAGACCTCATTTGGTGGACCACTTGGCAATGCTGGATGATGTGAAATTACTTTGCTTATATGGAAAACATTAATTTCCAGGGACCAAAGGGAAGAAGGCTGAGGTAGGAATTACATCTATCCAAAATATATATGTTAACATTTTATCTTATTTATCCCATTACCTCAGGATGAGACCTTATGTAAAAATAGGGTTACTGAAGAGATAGTTAAGACAAGGTCACAGTGCAATAGGATATGTTTCTAATTCAAGAATAGCAATTGTATTACAAATGGGCAATATTCAAATGGACACATGGAGAATGCCTTACGAAGATTAAGGTAGAAGCTGCAGTGGTAAAAGGAAATTCAAGAAATACTGTAGATCATCAACCAACCACAGAGACATAAGATGAGACCGGATGCACACTCTACTTCAAAACTTCTGAGGGAATCAGCCAGCAACACCTTTGTCTCAGAATTCCAGCCTCTAGAATTACATAAAAATAAGTTGCTGTTGTCTAATCTTCTCAACTTATGATATTTTGTGATACCTGATTTATAAAACCAACTCAAATAAGCAGAGGCCACAAGGCAGGTAAACTAGGAGTAGAACAATCTCCTATGGCTCAAACATTCGAATTCTTCTAAGGTCTAGGTAAATAAAAGCATGGTATTTCTGTAAGAAGATGAACACTAAATGAATTTCTTTTCTAATAAATCCAGTTTCATCCATGTTTTAATTCAGGATCTCACATGGCATTATGATTAGGAAATTGGTACATGTAGCTGTGACACTGTGTGTGTGTGTTGTCACTGTTGTTGTCATTATTGTTGTTGTTATTTCCTCACCAAATACAGAGTATGGTTATTCTCTGTGACCTACATCAGAAAGGCTTTTGTCGTTGGATCACTTTGATTTTCATTTTAATGTTCCATATTTATGCAAAGATGAATGCTAAGTCCAACTATCTCTCCCACAGAAGAAATTCCACAGAGAGCCAGGATTAAGCATCAGTGTCCTATGTACATCCAAATCTTCACATGCACAAGTAACTGGTGAACACATCACTTTTATTTTTATTTTTTATTTTTCAAGACACAGGAATTTGGGCCCTGCTTCATTTTATTTTCCCAGAGATTTGGCTTTGCCAGTGTACCCGAGAGGTGCTGCTGCCTCATACCCATGCAGCCAAGATGCTGGAATATGTATGAAGAGATGACGAAGACAGATAACTCCACGGAGGATTGAAATGCGAGCATCTGCTGTAATGGCACTAAAAAGAATTAGACTCATCAACTATAGTGATTCATAATGATAGCTGTGTTTGCTTTCAGAATATTAAGGGATTCAACCATTCACTTAATTGCCAAAGAATTTTTTATCCTACAACATCTTTTTTTTTCTCTCTCTCTCACTTTCTCAATATATAGATTTTTTATATAGATATATCCCAAAATGATATTACTGGTCATTGCATAAATGTAGCAAGAAAAATTAAAATGAGCTAATATTTTTGATTAATGTTAGTTTCTATGCCTGAACGTAGAACATAAATATCCCTTTAAAAGTAGTACTGTCTGCAAGTAAGATCAAATCAAATTTCAAGGCACTTTGTTAATGAAAAGTATTGATTTTTATAGCATTTGGTCCAAACCATTGCCAGCTTTTTATTGATTTGATACCCCTTCCTAACAGTGAGCTCTTTATCCTTGACCACACAGAGGTCCTTCTCTGTCTTCTTCAGAAGCTATTCTCCTCTTTCTCTTCAATTTTGTGCCTCAGTTGTTTTCCTCTCAACTTCGTTATGCACCTCCTTCATTCCTGTGATATCAGTGTTAACCTGTGGGCAGAGGATTTTCATTACTGAGGATTCATTATTTCAATAAGGTGACGCCTACTTTTGCAATGTAATAGCCCAGGAAACTTGTTCTTTCTACCCAGACTATTCACTTTCCCCTCTCTTCTTTTTGATTCATGTCATTCTAAATCTCTCCATCAACCTCCACATCTACTTTCCTTCGATAGCAATTTGGTGAACATGTACCTGGTACCTCCTGGCTCTGCGGGTCATGACCACCATGCTTTCTTCTTGCACACAAGACTACATCAGCTGCTACTGTCAAGGCTGTTGTGTTTCATCTCAGAAAGAAGGAACTGGTGCCTGCTTAGGATGCTGTTAGACACAAAGAGGGTTGGAGCAGAAGTGGAAAGGTTCCAACTAGGACACACCATCAAACCAATGCCAGAGACTATTGGGGTGACTTACACCCCCTGAAAAATCACATAGAGTGTCATGCTCTTGGCTTTACTATTTACTTAAGCAGTAACCATAGACCATCAGTTGAAACCTCTTTTACTTAATTGAAATATTTCACTTAAATCTAATGCAGTGTGTTAGTATTGATTGGCTGTAGTGTGTTTATATTGATTCCCCATTAAAATATAACTTCTCTGGAGAGAAAAGAGCAAATAAGTTTTCTGATATACCTGAAAGGGTGTAGACCTGATGGTGCAGAAAAACAATATTCACCTGGTAGACATTCAATTTAAACCATCTCTATTTTGCTTGATTTTGTCAGCCACCAGACCTTCAGAGTTGATATGCTATCCCAAGTGGAATGGAAAAAAATCACTTTAAACTGAATGAATAATGGTGAAAAACAAAAGTAGGAAATGGAGAAATATCACCAGGAGCTGTCTGAAACAATAGATAAGTGAATACTCCAAACCACAACAGGAAAAACAATGCTTAGAAATAACCCCGAGTCTCCCTTCAAGGAGCTGCCTTTGTCAACACATGCCAAGCAAAATGATTTGAATTCATTTCTGAAGTAGAACATAACTCCATGAAAGCTCCTTATAAAAGTGGAAAGGTTTTTTTGAAAATGAAAAAAGGACAGATGTACACTGTTTGACAGTGTTCTTGTGTGTTTGGGGATTTGGCATCCAGAAACAAATAAAATGTTATTAATCAAATTGAAAAAGCCACATATCCTGTGGACAAACAGGATAGGAATCACGATCATGGGTTAGGCTTTCCACTCCTCCCTGGAGGAAAGCAAGCCTTCGAAAGGCCTGTGTGAGCATCAGTGACTGTTCCCCATACATATCCGTACCCCACTTCACTCATGCACATGGATTTGGTTGCTTCAACAGCAACAACAACAAAAAGTTGTATATGTGGTAAGCATAGTGATAGTATAGGGCCAATTAAACATTGTAAGCTCATTGTGGATAAATAAGCAATGGCGGAGCCAAGGTGAAGCCATTAGGTTCCCAATAACGAAAGTCACTTGCTTCTGCTTCCACCCCAGCAGGCCACAAGAACATAGATGACACAGTGAGCTCAGGGCCTAAGCAGCAGCTGCAGTACATTGGACGCAGACACTGTCACAGCTGCCCAAGTGGCTGATCTGCTGGAGAAGTGTGATGGCTGAGTAATTACACAATGGCCATGTGTAGCTCACACACCATGGCCCTGTATCTCCTCCTTTTTACTTTTTGAAGAATGCTCAGCTGGAATCCCTGCCGTAGTTATTGGTGACGATTATCACTGTAACTGAGGCAAGCCTCTGCTGCAGCCCCCAGAGCTATCAATTCAGGGTGTGAGAGGCCAAGAAGGATCAGGGATGCCTAGGAGAAGGTAAATCTCACAGACATATGGCCTGCTTTCCACCTGAGACAGAGAGACTCTGTCTTCTATTTTAACTCTCATAAAACATGTTTTGGGACCTAGACATTCTTGGTACATAAATCTTGGACACTGAAGGTTCAATCTTTCTCACTCCACTCTGGAGTTATTTCAGGTCATGTGCCAATGCCAATATTTCCAGTATAATGTAAGTGACAACGTGAGTGGCAATAAAAGGGAAAGGAGGAGAGACAGAAATTCACACATAGGCAAAAGTAGTATTTTTTACATTAAAAAAAAAACTTTGTCAGGCTTCTGTGTCTAGGATTAATTACTATTGCAATTAAGAAACAGAAACCACTGCCCAAAGACAGAAACCACAAGATCAATGAATCACAAAGGACCCGCTGTATCCTTCTCAGGACAACACTGGCCCTTGTTTGTGGCTGCATTGTTGTTGTCCATACTGCGGGGGACAATCACCAGAAGTGAGGAGCCAGGTCAGGTCAGCTGCACTCATTCAGTACTCTGCTTTGCAAAACTATGTTCATTCCTCCATGAACTAGAAATATATTCTTAAAAAGAGTTTGACACATTCTTGAGAACACATAAAGATTGGTGATAAGAGAATGAAAGGAATAGTTGAAGCCAACAGAACTCAAAAGCTTACTATTTAAAGGGAAACTGTGTTTTTTTTTTCTGAATATTAACGATACTTTATGAACAACTATAATCCTTTCAAGGGATTTGTTAGAAGTGAGGGATGGACGGAAGGCACCTCAGATGGAACCCATGGTACTGAAGATGCAGCGCCTCCACGCCATCAGGAGGGGGAAGGCAGATAACATGGTTCCTCTCTATATACAACTGACTGGCCAGCCTCAGGGACATGACTCTCCTTGATCACCATGTGAGACTAACATTCTTTCAGATATTGACGTTCACCTGGAAAATGGCCATGATCTCAATTCTTTCTGAAAATATGACTTTATTTTCCCTCCTGACAGTCACACTTCTGTTGCTGTTCCATCTTCATTGGTGAAAAACAAGCATCTGTAAAGACACACTGAAAGGTCCCAACGTAAGGCAATTTTTCACAAACACTAAGTGGGAAAGAATAAAAACAAGAGGCCGAATTCAGTAAAGTTCTATTATTCCAGCTCTCTAATTTCTAGCAGTCCAACAATAGTGACAATGATATCCTCTTCTTCTTAAGGCTAAGCTGCTGGTGACGCAACCCTCTTACTGTACTATGAAAACCATCACTAGGCACACAGTGAACAAGGTGGGAATGTTTAAAATTAAATCTAGCAACCAGCAGCATTCACTGTGGGAGCTCATTAGAAATGTAGATTCTCACAGAAGTCCTGATCACTACTCCAGGGAGTATGGGGTGGAGCTCAGGGTCTGTGTGGTATCTCCTTCCAGAAGATTCTCACATCTTCCTGGGGAAGCCACTGCTCTGGACCCAAAGGAACTTGAAAGGCCATCTCCCATGGAGAAAGGAGCACCTTTCTCCAAAATTCAGGAGTTATGCAAGTCAGAACCTCAGCATCTCCCTTGGAGCATATGATAATTAAAAGTTGGAGACCTTCCTGGAAAGTGTTAACTTTAAATTTCAGTTCTCACTCTTAATTTTATAGTAACAAAGCTTGCTGCCAGGGGGAATAATAGAATATAGTTAACTGCCCTCTGTGGCAATATTTTATCCAGGCTTGATGGGGTAATTTGAAAATATCATTAAAAAGACAAGTTGTACAATACAGCACGACAAACGTGTGATTATCTTAGGAGATTAAATCCTTAAGCATCATGTGGCTTCTAAATGCACATCTCCTATCGATTGAAAACTCTTGGCTAATGGCTGGGCTGCCCAGCTACAGCTCCACATAAAGAGGCATGTGCACCTCTGTGCAGGCTTTCGTGGAGGTTTTATTAAGTACCTAAAGGTGCTGAACATTTTTTAAACTATCTGATCCCCCAATCTTCTAAATTACAGTAAGGTGTTTTTTGTTTGTTTGTTTGTTTTAATTGGATTTGATAGAGACAAAAGGAGGAAAGAACACTGGGGAAAGAGAAAATATGAGGAAAGTAAAATTCATCAAAGACTCCATACTTCAGCAAAAAGTACCATTTTTTTCTCCTTCTCATCTCCAAATGGGTAGCTAGGAAATAGAAGTACATGGACAGTGCAGCCAGTATAAAAAGGTGGAGTCACATTGCACATTCTACCCTTCTGTCTGATTTTGCTCTTCAGGAGCTGCCAGGAAGATCTTTTTAAGCTGAGACCTCTCTCCCTACGCCATCATTGCTGACTGCTACAGTACTCCACTCTCAGACTATGTCTCATGGACTGTGGTTTATCCACTAAACAGTGTAAAAAAGTTTGCCATCACTGGTTTGAGGATATCAAGCATTTTGCTGTACCTGTGCATCATTCATAGAAAAAGCATCTCCAGATTTCATTTGGTGCACACTTTCTTTCTCTTTCTTCTCTCTTTCATTATTTAGTTATTTATTTGGTGCAGGGTCTTGATACACAGGTCATCTTGTCTCAGCCTCCTCAGTGCTGGGATTATAGGCATGTGTCACCACGCTAGGTTTTAGTGGCCAGCGAGCCCAGACCCTGGACCAGCATAGCATGCGGTATCAGGGATCAAACCTGGGTGTTTGCACTTGCCAGGCAGGTGCTTAGACTGCTGAGCTATCTCCCCAGCCCAGTGCATGCTTTCTAGTGCTGATGCAAACAGCCAAATAGCTCCTCCAAAGGGGTGCCCTGCCTGCTCCCTGACACTGAACTTTTCACACTGAACTGAACGTGTTTGAGTTTTCTGAAACAGATAAGCAAAATAGTCTGGTTTTCAAGAAGCTCCCACTATATATATATCCAATATATATATATAATTTCCTACTGCTCATTGGACATTTCTAGTTCTCTCTTGTATTCAGGTGCTCATTCCTTAGTTATCGATTTGTAAAAGTTCTTGTGCTTATTAAAGATAATATTCTTTGTGACACATATCTGAAGTATTTTAGAGTAATTTCTGTTGACTTTGCTAAAGGTGTATGTTTCATTAGAAAATGGCAAATGATTTTTATAAATAAAATTCCAATATTATTTTTATTTTAGGGTTTCAAACGTTCATGTCATTTTCTGAAATTCCATCCTAATGCAAATTTTCCTTTTGTAAAGTCTTACTCTCTGAAGATCTGTGATTTAATTTTCTTATAACTAATCCTATAGACTTGTAGTTTAATAAATAAAATTTAGGGCCGTGGGTGTAACTGAGTAGTAGAGTGCTTGCTTATCAGCTGCAA
Organism: Myocastor coypus; assembly: GCA_004027025.1. Taxonomy (NCBI): domain Eukaryota; kingdom Metazoa; phylum Chordata; class Mammalia; order Rodentia; family Myocastoridae; genus Myocastor; species Myocastor coypus. The sequence goes on along the minus strand of PVJA010004691.1, from coordinate 171 downwards.
GGCTCTGGGTTCATTCCCCAGTAATGCTGATTCATTAGTTAATGAAATCATTACACCAATGTCACTTATTAGAGTCTTTTCCATACTGTAAATTAATATACTTATGTTCAGTTTCTCTATCTACATTGTTAGATTAACAGGATGTCACTGGAAATCAGCCTGTTGATTCTA
>PVJA010004690.1:0-84210 GCA_004027025.1 Myocastor coypus | reverse complement strand
TTTTTTTTTTTTTTTTTTTTTTTTTTTTTTTTTTTTTTTTTTTTTTTTTTTTTTTTTTTTGTGGAACTGGGGATTGAACTCAGGCCCTTGAGCTTGCCAGGCAAGTGCTTATTCTACTGAGCTATCCCCCGGCAGCCCTATTTTAGATGTTATAGTAGGGTCTAAGTTGCTAAGTTATCCAGGCTGGGCTTATATGATCCTCCTGCTTTCGCCTCTCTAAGGACTGGGATTAGAAGCATGTGCAGCCATGCCAGGCTAGGTTTTATTTATTTTTTAAAATAGTGGTCATTCTGTTGGGAGTGAGGTGCTATTTTCTGTTGTTTGGGTTTGCATTTTCCTGATGAGCAGTGGCATTGAGCATTTTTTTTTACTTGCTTATTTATTATTTGCTAAGTCTTCTTTGAAGAATGTTGAGTCAAGTTCTTTATCCATTTTTGAATTAGGTAGTTTGGGGTCTTTGTTGTTAATTTAGGACTTCTTTATATAGTCCGGATATTATCCTTTTATAAAATAGGGGATTTGCAAATATTTCTTCTCACATGTCTAAGGGTTACCTCTCTCCCCTGTTAATTGTGACCCTCACTGCTCCAGCATTTATAATTGTGACATAGTGCACTTTAATTCATTCTTATGAAAATTAAGCCCTTTTCTCTCAGACATAAAAATTACAAATATATCTTTTACTTGAACACATGGAAACTTTCAGTAAGAGCTGAGAAATTAGAAATTCTGTCATTACATATGTCAAATCCTGTGACCATAGCACAGGTCACCCCAAAATAGTGGCAATAAAAACTATACTTGAAATCATCAGGTCATAGCCAAATGAGCGCAAGAGAGAAATATAATACAGATTGTTTCATTCTTCATCCCTTGAATAAAGATAGCTGCCAGTTGGATAAAGAAAGGGCAATGACATTTGCAAAGGGAAACATGAAGAAAAGGTGTAGAGATTTTTCAAAGTGCTTGCAGGCAGTCATGGGATCCACATTATTCCTTCTTTATAATGTTGTTTTGAGCCAAGGTCTTGCTTTGTGGCTCAGGTGGATCTTGAACTCAGTATGTATCCCAGCTGCTCTCCAACTCATAATGAGCCTCCTGCCTCAGCCTCCTAAATTCTGAAATTAAAGGCCTGGAGCCACACCTTACTGTTTGTTAATTCTTATAGCAGCCCTGGGAGGTTAGTGTTGCTGTTACCATGGTCCAGCTGAGGTGCCACATTTTGCCCAAACTCATACAGTCACTGAGCAGCTGCAGTGAGAACCCAAAGCCTGGTGTTCTAAAAATATTTCCATTGAAATTTTTAACTTAATTAACTTTCAGGTAACTTGGTGATGGGTCTCTTTTTTTCTTACCAATCACCAAATTAACTAATAGTTAACCAACATAACAATTTCAATGAAAAAAAAATTTCAGTGAAAATATTAATGAGGCACTTTATAGAACATAAAAAGTATTTTATTTATTTATTTATTTAATGTATTTTTAGTACAGGGTCTACAGTGTCTCACTACATAGATTGGACTCCGTAGTGATCCTCTCACTTTCAGTCTCCCAAGTCCTGGGATTTCAGGCGTGCACAACATCATGCCCAGTCTGAAAGTATTTTATTTTTTTTTAATTTAATATTTTTATTGTTTAAATTTAACAATGGTTATATTACATATTTTCATCATCAGATCAGTTTAGATTAATACATATAGGTATTTTAAAACTACTTGTTAAAAAATTACTTTCAAACAGGCAAAGAAATAAGAGTGACCAGCTTCATTAGACACTGAAAACATAATAAAATATCATATGCTTCAAAATGGTGTGACATAAAAAGAGTTAGGGAAACCTAGGTCATTGGACAGAATAGAAAACTCAAGGATAAATCTTCACCTACCTACCATTTATTGCATAATGTTACTGACTTAGTATATAATATTAAAGATTTAATATTACATTAAACAATTAAAAAGGAAAAATAATTCATTATGTTAGCAGAACTAATATTATATGAAATCAGTATTTATAAAAAGTACCAGCCTAGGTCCCACACTGACCAGTAGAATTTTTCTATGATCAAAGAGGGTCATGTGTGTGTGTCTGTCTCTCTGTCTGTCTGTCTGTCTGTGTATGTCTGTGTGTGTTCTGCACATGTGCACCTGTATCAGGACATCTTGTCTGTAGTTTCCTAGAGATCTGCTATCCTTGCCACCACACCTTCCCCAAAATAAGACCAAACCAGAAAGTAATCAGCCCTGCAAGCTAGAGATCAAAAGTGCCAGCCCCCATCTGCTGTCCTTGCTTACCCACTGTCACTGGTCTCTGGCTCAGAGGCTATTCTGTAAGGCTAGTAAGGCAAGGGTAGGCTGTCTGGGGCTGGCATTTTTGATCTCCAGTTCCCAGGCAGGATAATTTTCTGGAAAACACAGAATCGTCTTATCAAATTTATTTTTCTGAGCAGGCCTGGTTTTTTTTTTTTTTTTTTTTTTTTTTTTTGGCACTTCAAATTTTGACTTTTGTTTTGCATTTATTTTTCTTGAGCAATTCTTAAGATTCCCCATGCACCAGAATCCATCAGAGGCCTTTTTAAAATACGGCTTGCTGTACTCTAAGAGTGACTCTGCCTCAGTGGCTCTGGGATGGGGCTCAAGAACTTACCTTTCTCTCCAAGTCCCACATGGGGTGTAGCTCCTGGGCCACAGTGAAGTACCTCAGTTGAGAGTAAGCACTTAGAAGCATCTACATCTTTAACAGAAGGTCTGTTTGATGGAGTAATTTGGGGTCTACTGACCGACTCATGAAAATTGTGAGTTTGCATTTTCTATAACCTTGTTTGTTTCAGTTTCCATAGTTCTATATTTTTATTGGATATTACAGCAGTTTTGCTGTACAAAGCACTGGAAATTAAAAACAAACAAAAGATCAAGCTTGTGTCCACAACTCTACACTGTTGTTGGCTGGTCATTTCCCTTGGCCAGTTGGCATGATCAGGGGTAGACCACAGCCAGCAGGCCTAGAAACTTGATCTAGTAGTAGAACTAGTGTTGGTTTAAGTAAAACATAGGCACATGCTGGCAGATCCCACAAAGAACTGGAATGTAGAACCACAGGCCACTGCCAGTTTATTCATTTAACATGAAAAGTGAAACTATGAACTAGATAGATTATTTATGTTGGTCTGAACGGTGAATGTCTTCACTCCTGGAGAAACTCGCTTATGCCCAGGGTTTTTTAGTGAATGTGGAAATAGAAACAAGGACTAGTTACGGAGTTGGTTGGTGAAATCCAGATGGGTCCCTATATACAGAGCCTGGTAGATGCAGGTTAGGTAAGCTATACCTCCCCTGGTCAGTACTTACTGGACATTTGTTTTTGAAGCTTCTATTATTATCTCTTCCTCCTTGACACACGGTGAAGTTAATTCAATCAAGTTACTGCCCCATCTGAAAGTAATTCTGTTACTCTACCCATGTTTGCAAATCTCCATCATAAACCATTATATTGGGGCTGCCAGTCAATTTTGAAAAAGTAAAAACACAACTCATGCAAATGTATAACAAGCACATGTCAAAGATTTAATTAACTCATTAGAGAAAAGATCAGAGGAAAACCCTGTTTGAATAGAAGAGAGAGACTGAAGTATAGAGCCAATAAAAGAAAGTGCTAGAATGAGTTTGCCGAGCTGTCTACCAAATGGGTTAATGTTCAATAGGACAATAAAGCCATAAAGTTTGGGGTTTCTGTTTCACTCAAATAGTGCATCTCTCTGTCAGACAAAATAATTCACAATTACCAATGCTCTACAAGTTAAATTTTAACTTAAAGTTTATGCTTTTTTCTTTACTTAATTTTTTTTCAGCCCTGGGGATTGAATATGAGGCCTTCATGCTGAGCTATATTTAGTCGTCTTTTTTGGAAAAAAGAATTGAGTTTTGAGACAGGGGCTTGCTAAGTGGCCAGTTTGCCCAGGCTGCCCTCAAACCCTGCCTCAGTCTTTCAGAGTGCTGAGCTTACAAATATGTGCCACGTCCCTCAGCTTTTGCATTAAACTTTTTAAAAAAATGTTCTCCTATAATGTCAGATGAACCTGCTCAAGTAGGAACTTGCAAAGGCACACAATAATGTCACTACCTTATTTCAGGGCTCTGGAAAAGATTTAACAGACTTCCCAGTTCTACTCCCTGAAAACAATCCTGTTTCTTTGTTTGTAAGCTCTCTGGAAGAAGGGGGTGATGAATGTAGGCCAGAGCAGAGAGAAATTTTCACCTGTCTACTTCTTTCCAACTGGAAAATTGGACCTTAAGGAGGCTTTGGATCTACTTGTTGCCCTAATTGTCAGAAAGAGTAGCACAGTGGTCGTGACTGAATAAAAGCAAGGGTGTAAATACACCCATTGGCATTTAAATGGTCTCAGCAGCTGGCCTTGGGTTTTGTTTATCTAGGTTGGATTCTCAGCTCATGCAAAACTTCAGCCCAGTGTGGTCCTGCCCCACACTGTGTGAACCACGTGAAGTTGCTGAAAGTGCCGAGGATCCACGGTTGGAGCAGAGACAACCCTACAGGAAGAGTGTTTCTAAATGATCAGTTTATAGCAAGTGTTTATTTGGGGGTAGCCAGGGCTGCTACGAACCGGGAGCTGCACTGGGTGTTAATATCAGGAAATGTTTTCCTCCCATTGTTACAGAGAAATTATCTTTCCTTGAGAGGGTAGACGCCACCTGTCAGTGGTCCCAAGGGAGGTAATGGCCCTGGAGCCAGGGCCAGCACAAATACTAGTTCCTGGGAGCCTCTCTCTGTACACTGTGTGCTCCACCTGCCTCAGCCTCATCAGGGACAATGAGACAGGCATGGTCACGTAGCACTGAGGTCGGGATTTGTGGGATGGGAAGATTGAGAGGCAGAAGAGGAATCAGGAAGGAACAGGTGTGGGACGAGCCAGTAGCATCCGGATGGATGCCATCTTGAGCAGCCTGCGGTGTGCCCCTCTGAGACAAAGGTTTTCGTGGCTGTCGATGTAACAGTGAAGCCGTTGATGTCAGCTGGTCTGAAGGAGGCGATCGCTTAGCCAGTCAACAGCTACCAACTAAGATTGCAGAGGCAGTGTATGAAACTTAACCATGTGAAAATGCCTAGAATATTCTGGTAAAGAGTTTCCCCCATAATCCATCACTTATGGATATTTTAGCATAGGATTAACTCAGCAATTAAAAGCAACCCTAAGTATATTTTGGTGAAGTAGTTTCGATTTATTATATTACATACTGACATACTTAAGTATTTTCATTTTCAGCATGATTCTTATTTCTGGGTCTAAAAAAATATGGACAAAAAATGACATTAGCAATATAACAAAGACTTAGTATCTACATTTATGTAAAGTGTACATTTAAAGGCAAAAAGATGACACGAAGGTTGAATAAAGTTTTAATAGGCAATTTGTATAAGGTAGTGAGAGGCAGAGGGGAGGTTACCATAGCACAGGGATAATGATGACCTTGGGCCTGGCCTCCCTCTGTCTCTCTGGTAGCCGTTTGATAATTTTTGTAAAAATGTATTTAGTACAAGGTCTTGAGGATCTCTCTACACTACACAGATCGGACTCGTAGTGATTCTCCTGTTTCTCAGTCTCCCAAGCAGTGGAATTAGAGGCACGCGCCACAATGTCCAGTCTCAATCACTGTCTCAGCAGGCCTGGATGGAAACCCTGGTCCCTGCGTTTCCTTAAGCAGGCACTTTAATCCATTGAGAAATCTGGCTGGCCCTTGATAAATGTTAATTAATTGAATGAACTGAATCAATGTATGAAAAGTTTTTCTGCCTCCACCAGTAATTAAGTAAATGCAAACTAAAACAATAATGAGATATGAAAACCTTTTTTAAAAAATAATGAGATACAAATTCACACCCATTAATTTAGAAATTTTTTTATAAATCAAATCTGATGCCTAGAGCACCACTGGGGAAACAAAGAACCCCCTATGGACACTCTTTGGCCTAAGTGCGTGCCTGGGAAGTTCAAGGTCGTGAGTTTGAACCCCAGCCCCCCCCCCCCAAAAAAAAGGAACACTGTGGTCACCCTCTGTTTAATTCATCCCTCGATATCATGAAGTCTCATGTCCTTCTGTCCTTCTGGGGTTTTATCTTCAGGAAACATTGTCAAAGAAAACTGTTTATTGCAGCTCTATTTTAATAGCAAACACACAACTCATTTATGCTCATTTGAAATAACACACAGGGAGAGAACATAGGAACGTTTAGGAAACACAGTAATGAACATGCATATTGTTTGCAACCATACTAACAATGTCACGCCACCTACCAAATGAAAGTAGAATGGGTGTGGGCAGTACCTACACTACAAAGTGTTGGGCCCTAATTTCTCCTAAGTGACTTTGCCAATGAATGCACAAGAAATCTTAAATTTAAAAAAAAAAAAAAAAAAGTAAACTTTCTTTCAGATTGCTAATGTAGAAAGTCACTACAAATCACCATTAGCACATTAAAACTTAATCCACGTTCACTGCTCCACAAGTCAAAGTGATTTCCTCTCGGGAATCTCTCTTGCTTCTCACAGATTTAGGCCGCGTAGTAAGTTCAAAGTTAGCACGCAGTAGCAGTGCTTAAAACTAGTCCGTATTATCCAGCCAGGTTTCTGGGAGCAAGGTGCAGCGGATCCTCACTGTTTCAAGGTTCTGTGTTTGCAAACTTGCCTGCTTGGGGGACTGGCTCTCCATCCTGTACGGACATTCATGTGCTTCTGTGGTTGCTCACAGACTTTTGCAGAAAAGCAAAAACTTTCCCTTTCAGGCCTCTGAGTTCCCAGTGGAGGCTGAAGCAAGGCGACACCCTAGCTCCTTGTTTCTGCTCTCATACCCTAAACAAGAGTTCTTTCCCTGGTTTATTTTACGTTGTATTTTGTGCATTTTCATGCTTTTTGTTGTTGTCTTTGTCATTGGTGCTGGTGGCGGAAGCAATCTCACTGGTGCTGGTACGGGATTGTGACTTGGAAGAGCTATCCAGTTATCCTAACCGCAAGAAGGCTGTGGTGTGTCTCATGAAGAAAATATGTGTATCCGATAAGCGTGGCTCTGGCGTGAGCTACCACACTGTTGCCCCGCGTTCAGTAGAAGCGAATCAGTGACACACAGGATGTTAAGGAAGGCATCTCTAAACAGAAACACCCATAAGGCAAGTCAAGGTGTCTGTCAGCTCACAAAATGTTCTGGGAATTGAACTTCATTGTTTCCCTAAATGCAATCCTGAATATTTTCAAAAGCTTTATATAGAGTATATCTACCTTAAATAATGAGATTGCACTATATGGGGTAACCATAATTTTTGGTGAATGTTTGAATTTAAAAAACTGCTATAGAGAGACTGGCCATGGTGGCATATGTCTGTAATCCCAGCACTTGAGGGGCTGAAAACAGGGGGATCACTACGAGTCTGATCTGTATAGTGAGACCCTGGAGATCCTGGAGACCTTGTCCTAAACACACACACACACACACACACACACACACACACACACACACAATACTGCTATAGAAAGTTGCAAGAATGATGGGAAAAAATTAGTTCAAGGCAAAGGAGTTATTTTAAGGGAGATTAATAGCAATGTGTCTTTGATTGTGATGTAATTTTTAAAATTCAAACCTTTGCCATAGTTTTCGATCAGGCCTTGATGGTGGTGTGAGTTGGCGCTTAGACTTTTCACGTCTGATGGAATAGAATTGGCAGTATTCAAACTTTTGCACAAGATGATAAAGGACATCTGTTTTGAGGGTACTTCGTTGTTTTTAAGCTCTTCCGTAGCTGCGAACATGAACGGTTCCCCTTCGCAGTCTACAGTCATGACTTCTCTGGCCTCTGTGCAGGTCTTCAGATCTCTCATTCCTTTTGTTCCTCCAAGATCAACAAGAACATTGTTATTCACACAGTGCAGAGCTGCACAATAAATCCTAAGGAGACAGCAGGCACTTTTGCAGATGTGTACCTCACTCTTCCTTGTGTTGCCACAAGGTCAGTGACAGCTATTCCCAATGCTATGGTTTGGGGTGCATTCAGATAGGGACATGGTGGCAGTGAGCCAAATTCTAATTAGAGAGCTTATGCCAGGAATAACAAAGACTCAAACCTCAGAGAAAAGGCAGTGCTCTGCTTCCCAGTCCCCTGCATTTTTAGTTATAAGCAGTAGTAACCAAATTTGGTGAACTGCACCATAAAAGGGTCTTTCAAAAGTAATATGTAATGCTCACTGACTCTCTGAGAGAGCTGAAAAATCTTCAGACATAGAAGATGGGTAGTAAGAAACAATACTCAATCACTAGCACAGTTGGTCCGTAGCGTTGCCATATTGGATGCAAATAGCACACCTCAGACACACACACACAACCGAAACCTGACACTGGATACTCAAAAACTGCCACTGGAATTGCTGCCACAGCTGGCTCTGAAAGCCCAAAGTTGGTGCAATCACACTTACAATCCACCATCCCCAGTTCTCCGCATTGCAACTTCTAGTTCTGAGTTTGAGTAAGAGCCTGAAAGATTGACTTGTACTTCAGTTGCAAGGCATCCTGGGAGACGAATTTCAGTCTCTGCACCAAAACTTCAGGAAAGAATTGATGGGCAGAAAAGGGAAGAGTGATACAAATTCTTTCCCATCTTGCACAGTCCCTGTTAGGGAATTCCTTACTGAGAGAGAGATTTGCTCCAGGTTGCTCTGCAAGTCATAGAGAGATGCTGGGATAACAAATTCTCCCAACCCATCCACTCCCAATAATTAAGTCAGCTGACGCTTGGGTGGATGGGTGCCTGGGCCTCTTGGGCTGATGTAACTGCTCGCTTACCCCCATTTTTGCCCATGGAGACAGGGAGAACAGGACTACACTCAGTGATAAAAGCTAATTTTTTAAAAAATGCAGAAGCTCAAGTGTTTGAATTCACACATGTTACAAAATCATGTACATCATCAAGATTCAGTGTTTCCTGTTCCTCTCATCCATTGTCAAGGTCAAATACAATTTTCCGACCCCTGCCTGTGTCTTGACAAGGGTTTGATCAGCTTTGCTTCTTTAAGCAGAGAGCACTTTGTGTCTTTGCACACCAGACATCTTCCAGTGGCTGCAGAGCTCTCTGGCCATCCAGAGGCCCACAGAATGCGAAGGGTTGAATGTGATGGGTTTTAACAGAGCAGGATATCTAATACACCCACATTTGCAAATGTTTTCCTGAGAGGATCACATTTCTATTTTTCTCTGTAAATGCCTTGTCCTATCAGTTGAGGAGTCAAGGGAGGTGCTCCCACATCCGAGTCTTGGCTTAGCTCCAATCTCCTAAATGAGTAGATGGTGAGTGTCTTAAATAAAAGAGACAAATGGCATGATTTTAGGGCTCCAGAAGGATCAAAACCCTCTCAAGCAATTCAAGATTCCCTGGAGGTTGAGGCAGAGTACTTCTCTGGGCAGCCTGTACTTATTTATTTATTATTTTTTTGGTCTGGCTGAGGCTGCCTTAAGGGCAGGTCTCATGTGGGAGTGGGGATTGAACTGTGGTCCCTGGCACTAGAGAGACTTTGCCAAATCATGTTCTTTAACCAACTGAACTACCTGGCAGGCCCCTTATTTGGTTTTCAAACAAAGAGGATACAGAGGCATGCTCAGGACCTTGGGAAGTCAGTTCAAAGACTTTTCCAGGTAGAAAGTTTTGCCAACTGAGAAAACTGTCTTCTCCCTAAGTTGGCAGCTTTATTGCTCTGGAGTGAGGGTTCCCGCAGCCACCTCCTCGAGGCCTCAGCCGTGGCCCTCCTGACTTCAGAGGACCCTGTGTGTACTGTTTTCCTGCACCAATCCAGCTCCCTGTGCTCAGCAGCTTAACCCTGGACAGCCTAGTCTCCAATGCTCCCAAATAACTATTTGCCTTTTGGCATGTTCTCAAGCTTTAGAAAACTTTTTTTTTTAACCTCCCAGGCATTCAGGATTCAATAATATTTCACTGGAAAGAGCAGGACATGATTATTTTAAATTTTTATTGTGAGGTATGCATTTAGTCTTTGAGGAGATCTTTGTCCTATTTGCCGTATAAGTAAAATGATAGTAGACAGGTAGCTTTAAAACAAACGAACATGGTAATTGTCTCTGTTCAGGCTGTAGTAAATTTTTCGTCATATTTTCCCTATCTATGCAGCTGAATTTTTCTGAACACATATTTAGACAAAATATTCCTACATTATTATTACATACAACTTCTTTTTGTTTTCATGTATCAGTTTAAAAAGTAAAGTAGAAATAGAAAAGACAGGAAAATAAATTTAGGGAGGCTGGAGTCATTTTAGTTACCTTTCTATTTTCAGTGCAAGTCGTAGGCAAGCTCAACAAGAATGGAACCAAATATGCCATAGAATTAGGTCACCCATGGCAACAGAGAGGGTGTTCTTTGGCAAGTGGCCATCAATTATGACAGAGACCTGAGCCCAAAGCGTTTGCCTTCACCGTTCTAAGCCAGTAAATTCAGGGGATGCTGTCACTTCAGTTCAGGGAAGTGGCCCAAATCTGATCTTTCTGCATGAGGTGAGCTTTCTACTCCTGCTTTTTCTTCCTCCTGACTTTGGGGGACTCTGCTTTCTGCTCTCTTCTTTCCTTTTTTATTTGACTCTTCACTGTTAATTTTTAAACCTTCCTCAGGGTGCATTTTCTGTACCATACCTATGGTGGTATCATGAGCTCACTCTTCTTTCTGCTTAAAATGTGTACTCTGTAAATGTAAATTCATGCATATGGTGGGATTTAGCTTAATTAGTGTACTAAGTAGTGCTTTTCACAGGGTGGGTAAGCTGGTTCAGAAGGGTATTGCACCAAAGGGCAAGTGAAGAATTTTTCTCTCGGTGCAATATCTCTTTAGTGATAGTTCCCAGTGTTTTGAATAGAGGTTTTGATTTTTCACTGGGGTTTTACAAATCTCAGTATATTAACTGATTGGAGTTGAATTTTAATATCTATTGTTTGAAAAAGCTATGAATGGCAAAATGTTTGACCTATCATAGCACCTCCTACCTGTATTTGTAAAAAGAGGATTTGGAGGTGTAGAATTTGTTTTGCTCACAGTCTGCTAGAGAACCCTTACATGGACTCCGTGCCTGTGGTATTGAGCTGTGCTGCAGGGACAAATACAGGTGTTCCTGGGTCTTATCCAGCCTGGCCACTGCCACCAGGTTTTGAAGACCAAGCTGGCAGCAGCAGGTTGATGGCGTGAAAAGGGAGACTGGCTCACTCCTTCCACCCACAGCAGGCATGCTGCTCTGCTTCTCATTGATTCTGGGGGTGCTGATGCATGCACACCTTGCCAGTTGTACAGAGCATCTGCAGCATAGATGCAAACAATTTGAAAGAGAAAACAAACACTGTCCTATAGTTATTTGAACAGGTGCCTGAATTCAAAGCCGCTGAAAATAAGGCCACAGAGCGCAAACACAACAATGGTGGCTGAAAAGATTGCGACAATAAAGAGACCTCTGCCCCTCCCTGCAGCTGATGTTAAACAAAATCAAACCTACATACAAAAAGCACCCATTGCTTCTTCCTCGGAGAGGTTTGCGATTAGCAGGAGAGTGTTAGCCTTTTTCAAACGCTCTGTCCTCCTGTCCATCAGTTTGGTAGGTTTCCCATGGCATCTAATTCAAACCTTTTGGCATGTTCCCAAGCTTTAGAAAACTCTTTTTTTTTTTTTTTTTTTTTTTCCTCTCAGGCATTAAGGATTCAAGTCTAACTCAGTGATGTAACAGCTAGCTGGGTCAGAGAGAAAAGGCAGACTTTTAATTTAAATGTTCAATGACCAAATCAGCTCCTGGCTCCAGTGATCCCAGTGGCTGTCCTAGGATTCAGTTCCTTGCTCTTGTCATTATCGGTGGACTTTCTAGGGTACAGAATGAACTCCATGCTACTTTTAGTTGTGAGTTTCACCAGTGTGCTTTGGACCCAAGTAGGAAACCAGCTTGAGACCAAGCTTAGTATCAAGATCATGCTGGGTGGGGATCAGACACCAAAGCTTAGAGAAATGATTGGCCCTATGTCAGTTACTGATGGCTACATAACAAATAATCCCAACTTTTAGAGGCTTAAAACACTGACTGTGTACCATGCAGGCCAGCAGCTCAAGAAGTAGCTTAGCTGAGCTGCTTTTAGTTGGGGAGCTCACAAAGCTGCAGTGACTGTTGGTCAGACTGCAGTCAGCTGAGATGTGATGGGGCCTCAGGGATCCGGTTTCCCCCTCTTTTGTGTGGCTGTTGGTAGGGGACCTCAGCTCCTCATACCCGAGGCCTCCGCCTAGACTGCTTTCCCCAGAGCAGGTGATCCCAGCAACAGAGTCCAAGACAGAAATCACAGTCCTTTAGAGTCTAATTATAGAAGAAAACTAGCATCCTTAGGGTTGAGTTCTATGGCCACACAGGATGTAAATGCTGGGTGGCAGGATTTTCTGCCAGTCATCTTACAGGCAGGCTCTAGGTCCAATGAACAGCTCCTCTAAAAGTTCTGGGTAACTAGCTACATTCTTTGTAAGTCCAGTGTTTTGTCTACAAACTGACTCTTCTTTTTTTTTCTTTTTATGGCCGACTTAGCTTGTCCTGGAGGTGGGGCTGGCATGGCATGTGGTGCCAGGGATCTAATCGAAGCCCTTGCACTTGCCTAAGCAGGTGCTTTAGTTCACTAAGCTATCTTGCTGGCTCCCAGATTCTCTTGATCAAGTTACCAATAATGATTTATCAAATTTTGAAAACAATTTGCATATCTTTGTTTTAAAACATATAATTGATACAGTTAAGCATAATATACCAATAATCTGTATAGTTAGTACTAGAAGATATGGGAAATTTCTATGTGAGACAGGGTCTTACTTGTAATTCAGACTGGCTTTGAACTCACAGGGATCCTCCTGTCTCAGCCTTCTGAGTGCTGAGATTATAGGCATGTACCACCACACCTAGCTAAGGACAATATAGAAATTAATTTTCATGTTACTAGCATATATTTATATTAATTGCCACTAATGCATTAACACGGTTAATATTTCACAGTAATCAGAGAGACCAGGACCTGAAAGAATGGAATTCATTCATTCGTGGATTTATTCAACAGTTAATAAATATTGACTATCTGTCAAAGGCTAGGAGCTATAGGAAGTCCTAGGTACTGTATATAATTGAGACAAAAACTATGCACAATTACTGAGCTTCCTGGCCAGGGCAAGAGTGAAATAGACAATAATTTGATATGAATTGACCAACTGTAATCAAGTCTAGCAGTATTTTAGGGAGTCAGGAAAATGGAGACCTAAAGGATGCTTCTGAGGCTCACAAGCAAAGGAGCTGCTGGGAAAGTCATGGGAAGCAGAAAATAAAATAATTTATAAAATGCACACAAAGGTCCTGAGGTAGGAAGGTAGCAGGGTTCTCCTGCTGGAGAGACTGGGAAAGGTCAGTGTGGCCACAGGGTGTCTCTGTAAGACATGTGGCTTGGAAAGGAGCCAGGTCAAGTCTACATGTTTTGCTGGAAGGAGCAGTTGGAAAAACAGAGAATTCATGATGTGGAAATATAGAAAAGGCCAGATATATGGGGAGAGGGGCAGCTGATGATATCTGGACTGAACGGGAGCGACCCGGCTGGGGAGGAGGCTCAGAAGGGCACCACTAGCCATGTGTGCCTGGACCTCCTTGTCCGCCTGGGCTTCATAGATCAACACTGTAGCTCTGGGACCAATATTGCATAGATGACAAAGGCTGTGTCCCACTCTGCCTCCTGGGAGGATTCCAGCCAAATCCACACCTGCTTCTATTAATTGAATTACGTAGGAAAGGCCCTGGTACATATAGCAAACTTCAGTCCATATCCACTTTACCCTGAAATGTTCCATGTCATAAAAAGCCCCCAACAGCCTGCTTAATTGACATAATAATGTGGGTCACCTGTCTACATGGAATTCACTGGCAGAGCTTCCAGAACAACCTACTTTTCCTCCCTTTTGCCTGTAGCTTTTGAACTTCTGAAATGCGTCACTGCTGCTCGGGTTTGGTTTGAGCCATTATTTAGCTAAGAAGTGTATGGCTGGGAACTGTGCTTTTGGCCTCAGCATTTGCAAGGACATCAAAGAAAAAGGATAACATGGCTTGGTGTCAGGCTTTATCCACAGAGACTTTCTAAAACCTCTGTGTGTGTGTGTGTGTGTGTGTGTGTGTGTGTGTGTGTGTGTGTGTGTGTGTGTGTGTGTCTATTTAGGATGGGGGAAATGAGTGAATTTTGGGTCAAGGGAGGAAAGCATTTATCTGGGATGAGAATTAACTTGGATGTTAACTTGATGTTCTTGGGTCCAGATTCTGGAAGCCACAGAACACAATGGTCAGCAAGGTGGCCCCAGGAGACCAGCTGCCTGAGTTCGAGTTCTGACGTCACCACTTACTAACTGGAGGGGCTGGGGAATTTAACGACCTTATCCAGGCTTGATTTTTCTTCCTCTGTAAAACGGGGTATATTGATAGCCTCTCCTCTATTGATACTTCTCCTCTAGGGTTAGTTGTTATTGTTGTTGTTAAGATGAAAGGAATGGAAGTATGAAAAAAAAAAAAAAAAAAAAAAACCTTTCCCAGAAGGTCTTAGTAAGTGAAGAACTAAAGCTAAGGGTGTGAGGCACCGACCTCAGGGCTCTGCGGAGATTAACTTATTTAACCTTCGTCAACTCCCAGGAGGCACACCCTCCTATTACCATCATCCTCACTTGGCAGATGGGAAAGTAGAGGCACCAAGGCCGAGTCACTGGCCTCAAATGTCACCACTAGTAGGTGGCAGAGCTGTGACTGCAGCCAGAGAGTCGGGTTTGAAGTCCAAGCTCTTAGCTGCTTTGCCATTCACCCTATAATCCAGTGTTAGCTTTTGTCATTATTTCAAGCGGAGGGAGACATGGCGGGGTACACATTCATATAAAAGAATCGACAGAGTAAAACAACAGACACCCATGTGCTGACCACATGGATGTAAGAGCAGGCACTGCTGCTCTCTCTGTTCCTCTGCGTCTCCCCGCCATTTGCACCTGAGTAGCAGCTAGGCTGATACTTTAGCTGTGGGTGTTGCAGGTGCTGCATCCCTTTTGAAGCAGAATCATACTATTGCAGGTTCAAGGACCAGCAGAGAGTGAACTTTTACAGCTTTACCTCAGTATTTGTTTTAGCTTTTCCTGGGTCATTTCCCACCTCAAGGCAACAATGCAAAAAAAAAAAAAAAAAAAAAAAAAAAAAAAAAAAAAAAAAATGCAAAACCATGCCAGGGAGCTGGAGCCCAGACTGCAGCATGCAAGGGTGATCGAGTTTTGGGGAAGAAGAGAGCAAAAAGATTAGCTTGTTAAGCAGAGAGGCCCTGGACCTCCTCCCAGCCCCGCCTCACCCCATTTTCTGTCCTTTGATCCCCACCACCACCATTCAGCCTAATCCCAAGGATTTCCCAAGCACTGGTTCCAGCTGGGTGGGCAAGCTGGTCCCCTTCTGCTTTTGTCATGGCTGTGCTGCAAGCAGGGCTGCCCAAGGCCCTTTCCTGTGGCACCCAACACCACCTCCAGGGCAGATCTGCTCTTGTGGGTTGAGTCCTGTCTGCTTTCCTTATTGCTGAGCTGCTTCAGACAAACCGTAAGAAGTGCCCACGGTGAAAGTCGCCAAACAGAACTACATGATTGACCCAATCTGACGTTCAAGAAAGAGTAACTCCCTGCAGGGTGACCAGCTAGACTCTCTCTTCTAAGATGTCAGTGAGTCTAACAGGAGGCCAGTCATTCCCTGGGGCGAAAACATCCTTCTCTCTACATTAGATATCATGCCACTTCCTGCATCACATGAAGTTCAAAGGTATTTCTTTGTTTATTTGCTTCTCCCAGAAGGTACTTAATTGGTGATCATCTTCTGATTTTCAACAATGTGGTAATTCCATTTTAGCCCCTGTGCATGTTCATCACCACTCTTAAACCAGCTAGTGGGCTGCCAGGCATGGCAGCACCAGTGGATAGGGGTCATTCAGGGACATAAAATGGACACAAGCACACCAAGGTGAAGTTGCAGAGAACAGCCATCTAGGGTCCCTTCATTTATTTGAAAAAATACTGATGAAGAAGCACAGTAACCATGGATCTCGTTTTCACCCTTTGTCCCTGTATCTTTTTTTTTTTTTTAGAGATCAAAAACAAAACAAAACAAAACAAAAAAAACCTTTATTTTTGCTGACTTCTTAGCCAATACCTTTTACCACGCATTGTCCTTACACGATCTTACACCATATACATTGAAGAAAATTAACCCTGTATCTTTTTGATGGATGGGCTGTGCTGACCAAGCCCAGGATGGGGGCAGGGATTAGGATGAATGCCAGAGATGTGGTGAATACTCTTGTGTGTTAAGTCTCATGTAACATGATCTGGTCAAGATGCAATCTCACCATTTTTTTTTTTTTTTTATCTATTTAATGCTTTAAATAGACCATATGCGGAATGTGCTCCAGGTGCTTATCTCTAATTAATTAATTCATTTGGAAGTGGAATACCTAATTAAAGCAGTCTCAAGGAGTTCCTTTGCGGCCCTCATCTGGTGGGTCCCTAAACAAAGAGAGATCTTTGCTGATCCTTGTGGACAAAGTCGCCTTTGTCAAATGTCAGTTGAAGAGTGGTTTGTTACGGTTATTGCTTTAAGTGTAAGGCAGATTTGAATTGGTCTTCAATATTGATCAGAGTCATTTGGTTGTTTATAGGTTTGGGAGAAATCTGCAGATGATAAGATTGAGGTCTTGGGGCCCGGCAGGATGTCTCAGTGGTCTAAAGTGCCTGCTTGGGAAAGCTTGGGCGGCTTCAGGGACCGCGGTTCGATCCCCGGCACCAGATGCACCAGCCCTGCCCTCAGGGCGGGCTGAGCCGGCCATAAAAATGAGTAAATAAACAAACAAAGGTTCTGAAACAAGAAAAAAATAAATAAATAAAATAAAAAATTCTTAAAAAAAAAAAAAAAAGATTGAGGTCTTGCATGATAAAATGAAGGAAAGGGACCAGTACAGCATTGGCCCCAGGAGACTGCCACCATCCCCATCTGGAAGGACCCAAGAGCCTGTCATTTCATAGCTGCTTGCTTGAAGTTAACTTTAAGGGTGTTTCGTTTTACTTGGGTGTTTGATTTTTCCTTTACCTCATCAGAATGTGATCCAAAGTATTCATCAGTGAGCAGGAAACACTGGCTGTGTGTAGAACCCCAATGTATCAGTCAGTTCAGTTGTCTGTTCCCTTTTCTCCCTTTCATCTCCTTCGTTCTTTTCTTAGAATAAGGGTTTCCTTCAGGACAAGAAGGGCAACTTTTGGTCTAGAACTTTCCATCGTAGCGTATTGCACCCTTGCTCCACTGGAATGGGGAAAGACGTGTTTTCACGGGATGCCCTGTGCTCCTTGTTAGCTGTGACTCCACCCAGTGAAGAGAATGAGGAGCACGGGTGAGCTCACGGGGTTCAAGCAGGAAGCATCTGTCCTGAGTGTGGATGGCTTTTATTTTATTTTTCATTTTTATTTTTATGAGTACATGTTTGCGATACATACTAATTACATGTATTCTGGTGAGCTGGTACATGTGTAGAACTCTTCTTGATTCTTTTTTATGTCCCTTTCCCTGTCCTCTCTCTCCATCTCCTGGTTAGAAGAGTTTAAAGAAGCAATCAGAAACTGAGCTTGGGGTAGATGGACAAGGAAGGAGGAAATTGGGTAAAGATAGCAAATCAGATGTCATCTGTTCTCTCTGGCAGTTAAAGTCACTCTTTTTTTTTTCAGTTTATACATTTGAGGCCCGTGATTTGTGTCTCCTTAATAGCAAATGATTGTCTCTGTAATGTTTTATGACAAAATGCTATTTAAGAAAAAAAAATCTAAAGACCAGTGTGGTGGTGCACGCCTGTAATCCCATCACTTAGGAGGCTGAGGCAGGAGGATCAGTGCAAGTTCATGGTCAGCCTGGGCTACAAAAGTGAGCTCAAGGCCAGCATGAACTGCATAGAGAGACCTTGTCTCAAAAAGACAAAAAAAAAAAAAAAATCTGGCCTTGCTCTAAATTAGTGTAGACTTAGCCATGCCTACTATGGGAATCAACAGTCATGACAGCAGAACTTAGAATGCAGAGGCTGAGTATTTGGGTGGGGCAGGGACCCCCTGCAAAACTGTCATAGGCTGACAGCTCTTCTGGGACTGTGACAGCAGGTGACAGGTAACAGTATTTGTTGGAAGATAAATTTATAGATACTGTCATTTTCAGAGAGGGAGGCAGTAGAAACAAGAGGGGAAAGATTATAAAGTGAACCTCAGGGATCAGCTCCTGGAGAATGTGGCATGCTTCTGCATGTGTTCCCCCCTGCCCCACACTGCACACGACACTGGTAGGTGCCGATAAGACGAGGGCCTTTGACTTGGTGCGTTAAACTGTGTCCCCTTCCATCCTCGAAAGTGTTTCATTTGTGTCTAATTTGTTTTTATGGCGCAGTAGCTGTTAGTGTCTACCAAAGGGCTAATTTGAGAAGGAAAGCCATATTTTAGATCTATTATTATTTTAGCCAGAAGAAAACACAGAAACCGAGTGGGTGCTGGAGCGTGTCCATTATTTGCCCCGTAGGGGGTAGATGAAATAGTTTCAAACAGTGCACTGTCGGCAGAACGTGGGGAGAAAATTGGCATACTGGCTTCCCACAAGGATCTGTTCAGTGGTAAGTTGCTTCATATTTTGGTCTCTAGCATGCTAGTGTTAGAACACCTCAAGTGCTGACCTATCAACACCGAAATATTCTATGGAAAAAAAGCAGTGGAAATTAATCCGGTTAAGGTCTTCTGGGAAAAGATCTCTAGATGGCAGAGATTCACCTTTGACTGAAGAGAGAGAGAGGAAGGGGCTGCTCTCAGCATAGAGGGTGGCCTGGATCTCCCCGGACCATACACAAGTGTGGGGGCTCCAGGGGTCCAAGTGATGAACAGGGGTGCCAGTAGTGGGTAGTGCCTATCTGCCATCTTTGATCTTTCCTCCCCAAGATTCAATGAAGAGGGTTTTGGCCACTGGGCATGAGAGCTGGCAGACCCCAGCCAAAGGGGTGGGACGTGAAGCCTCCAGCTCTCAGGATTAAGGAAATCTGACTTATGCACACTGCCCAGGCTTGTTGAGGGATAGCTTGGGCAGCTAGGGGCAGAGCCTGCGAAGAGCCAGAGGGGAGGAGGAAGGCCACGCCTGGGGGGACCTTCACCAGAGCAAGGTAGCACGTCTCCTTCTGATGCTCACCTCCTGAAGCATGGTATCCCATTCTGCAGTGTCAACCACCCTAGGAAAAAATGGTGCCCAGACCCCCTGGGGTCAAAGCACCCAGCAGTCTCCACCCTGCCCTGGAAAACGCAGGTGCTGTCAGAAAGATGGATGGAGAGAAACAATTTTTCCACAGCTCTGCTTTCTGGGCCCTGGAAGGAAAAGAAAGCAGCAGAAAATTACATCCCATTTGTCAGGAGGTAGTGACACGACTGGCTGCCTTCCTACTGCAGTTGCCGCTGTAATCTTTCTGTGACTCGTAAGGACCTCTGGGGATTAGAGCCGGAACCTGAGCCTGGTGCTGACATTATTAGAACCATGTCTTTTCTATCTCTTAACATCCAGCAGATAGAATCATCCGGCGCATACCAAATTTTCTCTGATTAAATGTACTTAGGATTAATCAAAGGAGATTTGCTGTTCCCTGAAAATAAGAATTAGACTTGAAAAAAATACCATTTAGCTATTTAGTCATGATTATTTCAGTCACAAAAAGTCTGAACCATTGATTATTTCCTAGTTAGTCATCAGAGGCACCATATTAAAAACTCACAACCAAACTCTACCCCATTGCCCCAAAAGGAAAGATGACAAAAGCATAGGTTAATAAGCCAGAAAGCATATGACAAAAACACCAATGCAGTAACGACTCCCAACTCAGAAACGACCCCCAACACATTTTTAGTCAACAGGGCTGTGGGCTAAGGAGCTTGGGTCACATCTCCAAGATGTGCACATCACAGTGAGGAGCGGCTCTGGGCTCATTTTGCATCTTAGTGGTTGTTATATAGACCTGTGCCTCAGGTGGGAACATTTCTCAAAACTACAGGGTCAAGTGCTTCTTTTTTCATTAAATAAAAAGGGGTGGATATTTTTTAGTTTCATCTTGATCAGATGAGGCAATGGGTAGAATCCGAATATATATGCTAAAAATTAAAGGACCCTTGTTGTTGACCTCTGCCGTGCTCCCTGGGAGAGCACCCCTTTGCATTCGCAGCTTTCTTCTCAAGGATTTGTGTGTCTCAATAAACAATAAATAAGTGTGCTAACACATAAAAGACAAAAATAAGATGGCCTTTACTTGAGGACCAGCTATACAACATAACAAAAGTGGACCCTTTTATTTAGGTGTTCAAACTGCCTCCCCAGCACTGGGATTACAGGTACATGCTGCCATGGCTGGACTCGGTCCCTGGCTCAGCATGCCTGGGGTGGGGCCAACATTGCATGTGGTGCTAGGGATCGAAGCCTGGTGTCTGTGCTTGCCTTAGCAGGCACTTGGTCCACTGAGCTGCCTCACAGGCCCTTCCTAATATCTTTTTATGAAAAGGTTAAAAAAATATAATGTTGTCTTATGTATAGGTTGCATGTCATATGTCATATATCATCAAAGAAGTAAAAACTAGAGACATCTTATAATTCAACTATGATGAAAGTATGTTAATTTAAAGTCTGTAAATTCAGTTATTATTTCAGAGAGTGACTTATGCTTAATTTTACTCAAACCTATTCTTTGTAGTTAATGCAAGAGATGGCAGTGCAGCCGGGCGTGGTGGCGCACGCCTGTAATCCCAGCACTCGGGAGGCTGAGGCAGGAGGATCAATGCGAGTTCGAGACCAGCCTGGGCTACAAAAGTGAGCTCAAGGCCAGCCTCAACAGCATAGTGAGACCCTGTCTCAAAAAGACAAAAAAAAAAAAAAAAAAAAAAAAAAAAAAAAAAAAAAAAAAAAAAAAAAAAAAAAAAAAAAAAAAAAAAAAAAAAAAAAAAAAAAAAAAAAAAAAAAGAGATGGCAGTGCAAAGATATGAGCACAGTAGCAGTAGTGTTTAAGCCATTCAAAGAATAATTAATTTTCAATATCTTTTGAAATATAATAGTTCTTTTCATATAATTAGTGAACATGTCAAACAAAAATCATTCTTTCTAGTCTTTCCAGCAGGACCCTACAAATTAATCCTATAATGAACTCTGCTGACATACTGAGCGACTCTCAGAGCTTCAGATGAACATATTTACCGACGACATGGACCTTAATTTAGATGTTATGGACTGATCTTTTCCCTTCTACTTAGTTTCATGATTGAGGCTTAGCAGCATAGCCAGTCTCACCTGCTGGGTACGTAGCCAGGACAACCAACCCTTACTGGACAAGCCGAAGGTTGGTGCTTTTCACCTAATGAGCCTGTGTTCTTTTTAAAGTAATATGATAAGACCTCATAAATTAAACTTGAGGATTTTTCAAGTCATGAAAATTTTATTTAAAAAATGTACAAGCCTTAATTTCAGCTGCCTGCTGTGAAAATTCTGCTTTAATGAATCTCACACAAACTTTTTTTTTTTTTTTTTTTTTTTTATACATTTAGTATAGGATCTACAGGGTCTCACTATGTAGATCGGACTCCACACCATCTCAAGATGGCATCCTTTTTTTTGTATCACACAAATCTTGAAGTAATCAGCAAGTTTCTTTATTTCTTACTGTACCTCAATCTCTAAATTACACAACTGGGTTTTCTTTGTACTATTTCTTTAACATTTTTGTCACACATGGTACCACCTGATCTTTGCTATACTATGATAAATTGATATTGAATGCCTAGTTAAGAATAAACTATTTGGAATTTATTGTGCATCTTAGTATTCATATATTTGTACAATCAGTCAGGTAAGCTAAACTGTAAAACTCCAGCCTTTTCCTGCCCACTACACGGAACTTGGGGTGTTTTAAGTGGTGAGAAGGTCAGGGTTTGGTAAAAGAGCAAGGAACTGCTTTTTCTGTGATAAAGTAGGATAGTATAGCAGGAAGGAAGCTGTGAATCTTATAAAGTGCAAAATATTGCCTTTTGGGCCAAGAAAAATGAAAAAAAAAAATCCAGGAAATTAGATCCTTGGAGAAAACCTAATTCCCTGAGATTTTTCTGGAAAACAGAGTGCCAGAGTCTCTCCCAAAGGTTCCCATCCGAAGATGACTGTCTTTCTTTCCCTTCCCCTGGGACAGGGCAGCTCTCCTCTTAGAAAAGGAGAGAGCCCACCCTGAGACCACTTCTGCTAGCTGGGTTCTGCCCAGGCCTTGGGCCCACCTCTCTTGGTTCCCTCCCCTCTCCACATACCTCACAAGGAGCTCAGTTCTTCCTCAAGAGTGAGAAACAAAACAGTCTTTATGTGTGGGAGTCTGTTTAAGAAATAACGAACAACTGCTTATAAAAGCCCCTTTCATTCTGCTTGCTGGAATGCGCTTCCTGAACAGTACGGGTCCAGGGACTCAATGACTTCAGTCACAGGTTGGAACTAGTGGCTCCCCAGGCTGTGGGCCCAGCTAAGTGGGGCCTGCTGGGAAGACGCTCTGCAGAATGGGCTTCGAAACCCAGTAGCTCCCTCTCTAAATAGGCCTATGGAATACATACATACATACATACATACATACACACATACATACATACACAGGCCCATGTAAGGTCATCAGCAGGGTGGTGCTGTCCAGAAAATAGCTTTCTTTATGGGTTCCCACGGACAGAGTAGTTTTAATTTTCACAAAATACTCTTATTTGAAAAGAAAAAAACAACCCAGCAGAGAAAATAATAGCTATTAAACACAAATGGATGGAACAGGTCTGGAGATTTCTTTCTGTTGTAGATTACACAGTAGTACCCTGGTCAGTAGGGTCCCATGTCCAACGGAAGCCTTCAGGGTGGGTCTAGAGTTCAAGAGGTCTATTCATGGAGTGCCCCCGCTGCCACTGGGTCTTAGATGGATGCAGGGGGCCACGAAGGTGCTGGAAAATTTGATATTTGATTCTCAGCTGTGAAGGGAAAGGGGTCCAGAGTAGAGATTCAAAGCACTTTTTTCAAAACTGTGGCAAACAATTACTCTACATGTATGTACATTTTTTCATTCTGTATCTGATTAAAGATTAAATGAAAAGACATTTCTTTGGCAAACTAAACAGATTTCATAACACTTTAGCACCTTAAACTGGGACATCACAGCCATCTGCCAAGATTTTATGGTGAAAGTTTCACTTTAATGTATTTAAATTTTTTTATATTGAAATACACATGGGATACATATGAGCCTACAATAAAAATGGGCCACAACCATTGCTTGCCACAGAAACAGCACCTAGATCCTCAAATCAGGTTGGAATCTTTTCTCTTAGCTCAGTAGATATGAGTGTAAGGCTGGCCATGCAGGTCAGCAAGAATAGGTAGCAAATATGGAAAGGATTGTCTGCTCAAGAGTACCTCAGTTCTGACCCCCTTCTCTTCCTTCATTCTGTACTCAAACTTTCACAATCTTTTCTTAGGTTTTTCTTTTCAACTGCCCATGTCTCTTGATAGGTGTCAGCTACTGGTCATCCACATCTTACTATGAATTATTTTAAACAAGTAACTTCCTATTTGAATGAGCCCCATAGATCACAGCAGAAGTTTTAGATTCTGAGCCAAGGTTCTCTTCCCATCTCTGTGATCTGGATGGAGCCAATCAGTGTATTTGAACTCCAGCGTCCTAATGTGAAAACAAGAATGATTACACTCACCTAGATGTGGCTGAATGGCCATCACACACACTGAGGGAACTTATTAAATTATGAAGCACCATTTAAACACCATCGTTGTGGCTATTAATCATTGTGCTGCAGATAAGTGGTTCAAGTTATGTTCTTTAATACACCCCAGTTGAGATCAGTTAGCAGATGGAAAAGAAGAGCAGAGGCAGCAGTAATTTTGAAATATGAAACATTTAAGATCGAGGCCTACATGTGTTAGCTGAAGGTACCCCTAGTTGGCAAGGAGAACAAAGCAGGGGAAATTGGATTGGTGCGAAAACAAACTCTGAGCTCCACAGAGGAGCCTCAACGGCCCCTTCTGCCATGGGTTGTGGTGAAGCATAAAGTCAATCCAGGAGGCTCACCTTAAACTGTGAGGTAACCCCTGAGGAAAGTGGAGTCCTGAGTATACAACAAAGATCTGTCAACAGGGTAAAATAATTCAAGGTGAACTCATCTCACTGAGCATTCAAGGTCTGCGATGCCTGGGTGCACTTCCCACAATGCATTTCTTTTGTCCATCATCCTAAGGGCTGACGCAACTGTTAAGCTCATACCAAGCATTGTGTATTGTTTTATCCTTACAACAAGCCACAGAAGCACATGCTGTAATGTTCCCATCTTACAACTGACAAAACCCGGACTGCCTGGCCCAGTAACTTGACTCGTTCGCATGTGGCTTAGGATCCAGTGGTGGCGGGACTATAGTACTGGATGGTTCTTGGGCCTCTTTAGTGTACCTCCTACCAACCTCTGTCTTAGCTGTTGTAGGTAAAGTTAATCGCTGTTCCCACTGGAAATCAGAGTACACCTCTTCTTTGGAGCCCACCACACAAATTCTATTATGCAAGACTTGACTTGGGAACTTTAAATGTCCTTGAAGAGACAAGCACAACATAGGGCCAAAGAGGTGTTCCAGAAAACAGCTGTTTTTGTTTCCTTTTTCTATTTATTTATTTATTCATTTATTTATAAAAAATTTTAGGGAAGGGTCTACAGGGTGTTCAGGGTCTCACTACTAGATTGGACTCATAGTGATCCCCCTGTTTACAGCCTCCCAAGAGCTGGGATTATAAGCATAAGATATCACATTCAGTCTCCATTGCCATCTCAGTGCACTCCAGGGGCAGGGCTGGTGGAATCAAACCCCTATCCCCTGTGCCTGTTTGCAGGCGCTTTACTCTGCTGAGCTATTTGTCCGACCCTCTTTGTTTCATTTTTCTAAGCAGAACAAAGATCTCAAAAGTGTAGGCATCTGGTGACCTTACCATGGTAAAATGTCCACCTATTTTAGAAAGTGTCCATTTTCATTAAGAAGTGATACCTCGTGAGCCCTCGATCTACTCTTGTCATGTTGCTGTCTGCCAAGTTGCCTGAAATCATCAGCATGACATTAAGTTTGCTACTAACACCACCTTGCACAGTGGCACATTCAGTTTCTTTAGAAAGGAGCCATGAGGGCCGGCCTGTTAGCTCAGGGGACTAAAGAGCCTGCTTAGGCAGAGCACAGTTGCAGGGGTTCAATCCCAGCATGCCGTGCTGGCCCCGCCCCACCCCTGGGGCATGCTGGGATGGCAATGGAAACTGGGTGTGGTGGCACGGGCACCTGTAATCCCAGCACTTGAGAGGCTAAAAACAGGAAAACCACTACAAGTCTGATCTGCGTAGTGAAACCCTGTAGATCAATGGTTCTCAACCTTTCTAATGCTGTGACCCCGCGATACAGTTCCTTATGTTATGGTGACCCCAAACCAAAAAATAATTTTGGTGGCTACTTCAAAACTGTAATTTTGCTACAGTTATGATTTCTGATGGCTTTAGGTTCCTATCCATGAGATCACATTTTACTGTGGTCTGCTTAGGATTGTACAATACTTGGAGCACTATTAGCTTATGAAAGGTAATTTATGTAAGCTCTTGGAGGACCAGAATTGCAGAGCACTTGCAGGCAGAGTCTGTGATCTGAGTTGAAGGCAGTTCCTAAGTGAACCCCAAGCAGCTTGTTTACTCAGTTTATGAGAATAATTAAAATTTTTCCCATCTTTTGGAGCTGTGCCTATCTTCTCTGGTTCACCCGTTTTCCCAATCTTTGCTTTGATCAGATAATTCCATATACGTGGGGGCCAAAGAGCAGCGACATGGTACTTTTGTTTGGGATGGAATTTCTAGGGCTTATCTGTAGCTGAGGTCATTTTACGTCGCAGGCACTAGGCTTCTCTCTGTCCTCTTTCCCCAATTTAAGACTAGCGAAGTACTTCAAAGTCAGGTTTTCTCTTATAAGTAGGCTCGTGTCATTCTATGAGGACCAGCTACTGCGGCAAACATTTTGTATCCGAAGTTGGGCGATGTCACTGGCCCCAGATGTGATTCAACACGTCACTGCTCCCCCTCCCTTGTGATTCTAACTTCCCGTTTCACCTCCACCAAGAATGTGGCCAAGAATCGAGCATCCATTCATCTCTAAAGCCGGGGAAAGTTCTATATCTTTGTTTTCCGCTACTTTGTCAACTCATGTCACATATTTAAACTAAACTCCTCAGTCTTTCCGTCACCTCAGACATTTTGTTGAACTTTTAGTATGAACTGAAGAGTCACGCACTGATTTTCTGAGGGAGTGCCCTCATTACGTCTTTACATTTCACACCAGTACCATAAGCTAAACTTTTCTTCTGCTATAAAAAAGGGGCAGGGGGCTGAGTGGCCCTCCTACATGCCCTGGTAGTGCCTTGGGCTTTCTTCTGAATTTATACAAGTTGAACACATGGAAGCCAACCATCTCTGGGTTTGTCTTTATCTTTTCTGTCTGTAGAGTGGAAGTTCTTCAGAAATAGTTGTGTCCTCTGCTCTGTTCAATCCTGGCCCCCAACGATGCCTGGCACTTGAAGTAGAAAAGTCTCAAATCTCTCCATTAGGCTGAGGTTAGAAGGGGACTACCCCTGGCAGCATTTTCATTCCTTTATCTAGTTCAAAGAAAGAAGCCCATTTAGGTATTTGGGAAGGATACTCAGTTATGTGAAGGAAGGCCAAAGCTTTTTTAAATGAAGTCCTTTGGTGTTCTTTACCAAGAGTGAAAAGATAAGCCAATGTTCTTGAGCATTCAGAATCTTGAGGGTGAGGTTACCTGGACCCCAAAATGCCTAGTGGAAGCACCAAGTCTTCTCCAAAGCCCCTCGGCTACTGGTCTTTTCCCAGCCCGGCACCACAGCAGTGGCCAGTGTGAACTGCATCACAGCGTGTTGGAAACACTGTCCTGCCTTTGTTCTCTCCAAGAATTACAGGAATTGGAATAGGCTTTGATTAACTCTCCTGTGCTATCATTTGGGCTGATGTGGAGCTCAGGAATAAAGCACTGGAAATGAGAAGGGGATCCAGGCTAGGGAGGTCCGGGGGTAGGGGAAGAAGTAAACAGGATCAAGAAGTTGTGCCTACATGCTGAGTGCTGCAAAGAACGTACTTGGTATGTGATGCATATGATAAAAGGGATGGGGAAGGAAAAAAGTCAAAAAATACTGCAGCACAAGTAGTATTACTGACATTCAGACTTTTAGCACCAAATCCCAGGAGCTAATATTTAGCAAATGATATATCATAATGTTACAGCATGCATGAGCCCTTGGTAAAGTCAACCAGCCTCATCGCCTGATCAAGAGGCACCTCGGGGACAAGCCAAGGGAGGAACCTGGTTGAGCGCCAGGGCTGGGCATGGCTGCTCTCCAGCTCACTTCAAGAGCTGCTACCATAGGGACCCTGTGGGTGGCTGCTGCTCGCCCCACTGCCACCTGCACCCCACAAGGGCTGTGTTTCCTATTGGTATGACTCGCTGGTCATTTACAGGAGATACAAAGACTCTGTGAGGCTGCTGAGAAGCCAGAGGTGCTAAGCAACCTTTCAGGACAGAGGGATTCTGAAAAAGCATAGCCATCAGTCACAGAACCTTCTGGAGCTCTGGCAGCATTTGCTCCTCCAAGGCAAAAGGTCAAGAGAAAACATCAAGCAGTAGTTATAAACTGAAGCCTTTTATACCTAGAGTCCAAAGCACCACTGAAAGGGGTTGGTGAATAGACAACTGTTAAGAGTAAAAGCAGTAGGAAGCTTTCCTTCCTACTCAGTTTGGGTTTGGTTTTCATAGGAATGTTCTTTCTGGTGAAGGAAGAGCAAATCCTCATTCCCTCTGTCCTTGGGAGGGTGGAAAACACCAGCAGGATATCAGGCCAGTGTTGAGAAGGAAGCTGATGATGGTCATGGGCTAGACTGCTCTGGGCCCAGTGTGATGGATAAGTGAAGATCTTGACCACAGATGCAGCCCTCTGGAAAGCCATTTGCTACGGGGATGCTCTTACCAGCCAGAATAGAAAGCAATGTGGTCATTTTAAATTCACCATCAGGAAAGTATCTACTAGAGGTTCTGGATGCATTTCTTCACCACAGGCAGCAGTCACGCCCTCTCTGTGAAGTAATGTGGGCACTGCCCTGGCCTGGCCTGAACTGGCTTTCTGATTTTTCAGCGCACACTTCCTTTGGTATATCCAATTAATGCACTGTAGAGATCTGGCCGGAACACGCTCATGCTTTTGGCAGAATTGGCTCTGCCAGTCCTACTGCACTCTGCCCTGCTGTTCGGTGAGAAGGGGACACAGTGACCATGAGCCTAATTCATACTCAGTGTGAGCAAATGATTCTGGACATGAGCTCCATCCTTGGACTTAACTTTGGCAGGAAACTAGTCATCTTCACAGGGAGGACTTTGCCTGGAGAAGGATTCTTTGCTCTGAGGGATTTAGGACAAGTACTAGTTTTCAGGGACAGGAGACTCAGCTTCTTTGTTGCCAGTAGGATCACCTGATTTTTCTATTGTTTCTGCAACTGCAAAATCTGTTTCAACTTTCCCTCAGAGGTGTTTCCCCAAAACAGGAAAATACAATATGAGTCTTTGGTAGTAACTTGTCACTGGTAATCTTTCACTGTTGTACCTTAGTATTCTGCATTTGTGACCTGAATTAAACACCACCATGTAAAGTTAGCCTCAAATGCCCTCACCTGTAGGTATAAGCAATGTTTATAAAGGCCCAATAAGAAACCTATTTTCAAAACTTATTTCCAGTCATTGTTTTTTTAAGAAAATAAATAGGTGAATAAATTCCAGCAGAGTCCCAGATGTCAAGGCCCATATACAAATAGGCAGCAGAAGCAAACAGAAGTGGCTCTTGGGTAGAGGCATGACATGTACCTGCTTCACCATTCATCTGGTTCCACACACCACAGCTCATGCTGAGAATAGTTAATGGTTACTCCATTGCACCAGGAGCCAGCCCTAATTCTAGCCACCAGCAACTGGGCCTCAAGGAAAACAGAATGCTTCTCTGTTTTCATGAAGCTTCCATGTCTGTGGGCAGCCCAGCCAATTAAAAGAAAGACAAAATGCATGTCAGGTGAGGACAAGTGTCAGGAAAGAAAGCCGAACATCAACTTCAAGGAGGAGGGGTACCCTTACGCAGAAAGGCCAGGGTAGCCTCTAGATGGATGTTTGATCAGACATCTGCTTAAAAATAAAGGAGTGAGCTAGACAGAGGCTCCAGAAGCTGCAAAGGCCCCAGGACCACGGCATGGGGGCCATGGTTGAAAAATCATGAGTTGACATAGCTGTGCTGGGAACACAAGAAGAGAAGGGCAGGAGGGAGGTCAGAGGGATGCCGTGTGCCCAGCGTTCTGCACTTGAGGGCTCCTTAAAGGCCTCGGACTTTTGCTCTGAGTAAGGTGGACGACCTCTGGGAATTCAGAAGCAGAGGCTGACATCATTCTGACATAGCTTTTCAAAAAAGAACACTCTGGTGGCTGTATTCAGTGTGAACTGAAAAAGGGCAAAATCCGGGAGGATGGGATGTTATTAAAATGTTCAAGCCAGAAAGAAAGGTGGCCAGGCCCAGCCTTAGAGCTTTTCCACATGGGCAGCCACTGCCCTTCCATGTAGATTTAATTTCGAGGTGTGAGCTAACCTCACTCATGCTAAGAGAGTCCCTGTCACATGGAAATAGGGACCCTTACATTAGGTCTCTTGAACAACTGACAAAACGAACTAGAGAGGAGGCAGCAAACGTCTACCCTGATCTCTCAGTTGGCAGGGGAGAAATTGCCTCTCAGGGGGAGGACATGATCTGTCCATGATCGGTCAGCGAAGTTGACACTCATACGCAGACCTCTAGCCCCAGAATGCAGGGCTGTGTGCCACCCCACTCCAGTCTGGGACCAAAGTGTTTTAGATTTTGAATTCATTTGGATTTTAGAATATTGAGAGAGAGAGAGAGAGAGAGAGAGAGAGAGAGAGAGAGAGAGAGAGAGAGAGAGAAATGGACAGACAGAGACAGAAAGAGGGACATAGAAAAATAGAGACAGAGACAAGCAGAGAGACAGAGAGAGAGGTAGAGCAAAATCTTGGCTATAGGACCCAAATCCAAGCATAAAATTCATTTACATTTTGTATAAACCTTATGTACATAGTGTGAACATATTATACATTGTATCTGGCATGACTTGGTTTCAGTTTGTTTTTATTGGTGATTATTAGTAACACAGAATGACAAGACTCGTGGGGCACATTGGCACACACTTACAACATATTTTGACTATTTTTATTCCCTTTATGCCCCTGTTCCTTTTCTCCTCCTTTCTCCTAAGGCCCTTCCATGTCTCTGAAAGCCTACCCTCTACCTTCCCATCATCTCTTGATTTACTTCTGTGTTAATTCGTTTATTTCTAGATGGGCCATAAAAGAAAAAATATCCACTGCTCTATTTTTCCAACTCTGGCTTGTTTCACTTAAGATGATGGTCTCCAGTTCCGTCCATTTTCCTGCAGATAACATGATTTTATTCTTCTGTGTGGCCAATAAATATTCCACCATACGTATCTGCCAACATGTTCCTTATCTGCTTACTATCAAGGCTGCTTCCGCAGCTCAGCCGTTTTGTGTATTCGATCTCTATGAACAAGGGTGTGAAGGTGCCAGGGTCATGTGCCATCCAACACTGGGCCATTTTGATTATCACATGAGGTCGAATGTCAAATTTCCCTACTGCAGCATCCTCTTCCAGTTCAAAGAAGTTCAGATTTGGGAGCTGTTATGATTTGTGTCTAGCTGTCCCCCAAAAGCCTCATGTAAGTTATGGGCAGAGGACCAGGGCGGGGCCCAAGGACCAGGGCAGGGCCCGAGGGGTGGGGCCAGAGGACCTGGGCGGGGCCCAAGGGGCGGGACCAGAAAGGTATGAACCATTAAACTGGCTGCTTGTACTTTCTCAGAGAGGGGGAGAGGGTTATCGTGGACACAGCAGCACCCCAGCCTCTCCTCCAGTGTCTTGAAACCTCCAGTAACTGTGAGCTAAATAAATCTTTCCTTCTCTTATTTTGAGTGTCAGATATTTGTCCTAGAAATGAAAGAAGAGTAACTAAGACAGAAGTGTTTCTGATTTTCAGATTAGGAATAGTTAAACTGTTTCTGCAAGATGAACTTCTGGCTCCCGAGTTAACCTGTCAGGTCAATTTCTTCCACCCCATGAAAGGATAAACAAATATCCCCAGGTAGAGGGGCTCTTCCTTGGTGCCCCTGCCCCCCATCTGAGGCAGTTCTGAAAAAACAAGAGCCATGCCACTCTACACCTACGCTATAGCTCAGTGACACTGTAAAAGAAGCCCTTAGTTATCCCCTCATTTCTATTTCTTACACTTTTTCTCTATTCCTATTGTATAAATAAAAGGATATTGACATGGCGATTTTGTACCTAGAGAAAGAATTTTTTTTAAGTGTTGATTAAAAGAATAAAAGGTAGCTGCATGCTATGGATCACTAGAGGCGTACAGTTTCTTTAAAAGATGTAATGTAAAATTTGACACTTAAGTAAGGGGAGGGATTAAAATTACTTTGTTCTCAAAAGGGAGCGCAGGGTGGAGAGAATAAATCTTGTGTAGATAATAAGAAGCCATCCTGGAAGCTCAGCATGTCCACAGGACCCAGCAAATGATTATGTATATTAGTTAATATTATCTTCCCAGCATGGCATTACATACAAAGAAATAAGCACTCCAGGCGGGGGAACAACTTAAAACTGTGCTGAAGGCTGCCTTAGTTGTCTTCAGGCGGTAGGAGTACAGGAGGCTTTTGTTTTCTGCCTATCGGTGCTTGTCAGTTTTCCAAAAATAGCCATGCATTTTTTTTTTATAAGGGAAAATAAAAGCAGCTAGAACAGGGAACTGGGGGAAGATGTGCTACCTGCTGTCCCTAACACTAATTTATAAAGGCAGACGAGGCCTTCGATGCTGCATTTTCAGGGGCTGTGGCCTTGCATGGGGACTCAGTCTCACAGAAATCAGTCTGGCTGGGTTGAGAGGCCAACAGGACAGAGGAGCTTTCACTAGCAGACCATCGTTAATGCTTTCAGACAGAGATGTAGGCTGGCAAGTAGGAAAAGTGACTGAAGTTTGTAAAGTCACCCCAAAGCATCCCAGATTTGCACCTAATCCCAGATTTGCACCTAATCCCAGTAGCCAGGAAATGGTCAGGCGAAAGATGGCCCATGAGTCTTGGACTGTATTTGCCATAAGAACGTAGGGGTGTGCAAAAAGCAGATGAGATAGTTAAAAGTTTGGGAGGTGCCTTTTAGGGATCACGCTGCATCAGCCCTGTTTCTACCTAAAGGACTGCAGTGGCTGGTCTGCAACTGGGCGCATCCGCCAAGGGTAGGAGGCATGGAGGATGGCAGACACTCTGTATCCCTGGAAGTGGCCCAGATTCCCCGGGCATCTGATGTATAAAAGGCTGAGCCTAGGGCTGCTTTGCAAAACTGTCAGTCATTTAGCCAGCGTTTTATTGAGTTCCAACTGCGCGTTCTCCAAACCCACTGCTTTTA
This sequence comes from Myocastor coypus, assembly GCA_004027025.1. NCBI lineage: Eukaryota > Metazoa > Chordata > Mammalia > Rodentia > Myocastoridae > Myocastor > Myocastor coypus. The sequence goes on along the minus strand of PVJA010004690.1, from coordinate 51,436 downwards.
GTCTCATTTCATGGAGAAGAAGGTGGTAATAATGAAATTGGTTTTATATTCTAATGCATGGGATTATTGTGATGTGCTAAAGAAAGTAAGCAGGGTGCTGTGGCAGAAGTGGCAATAGCTGGAAGGGGCACTTTGGGTAGTGGCATCAAGCAGGGAACTTGGCATTTGAACCAGGGCCTCAGAGAGAAAACAGTACCCTGGGGTGGCACCAGGCAGAACCGATAAAACTCTGGGAACAGGGAAGATCGCAGGTGCAAAGGCCCTGGGATGAAACCTAGCTGGGGCTATTTGACTACTCAAGACAGGCAAATTTACAGCTGGAGAAGACATGGGAGATTGAATAAGTATCTATTAGGTCAGTGGCTGGATGAAATAATATTAGTTGGCATGCAGCTGAGAAAGCAAAAAGCAGCTAGAGCAATGATTTGGATTACCTAGGCCCAGGTGCCCAGGCTGGTGTGGGACCACAGGCTGAGAAATTTGCTTGGGCACTAGAGAAAGCTTTGAGGACACACAAGAGGCTGGAACCAGACCCAGACTCTGGTCATAATATGAAAGAGAAGGTGAAAGACTTGTGGCAAAATCCCCACCCTGGGGCTGGACAGGAGCTGTGGTTGGAAACAGAGCCGACTGGTCTGGCCAGAGAATGGTGATGTAGGATAATCGCAGGCAGTGGGGCTCTTGCCAGAAATGCTCACCATGGGTGCTCTGTGGGGGAATTTGCATACAGGAAGTAGCCCCAGGAGGAAGAGGTGACAGACAATCATGAGAAGCGTGGGTGCTACCAGTAGGCTTCCAAGTTTATTCTGAGGCTACAGGAAACCTTCACAGATGCCACAGGTTGAAGGTGGGCTTTTCCCTCTAGAAGATAAGGGAGAAAGAAAGTGTCCTTTCCCACAATCACCTAGGAAGCCTGCAGCCCCAGCACATCTGTCCAGCAGTTGATTTCCTTAGAAACTTAATGGAACACGGACATGGTGTTTCTGGGGCATGCACCCTACGAAGTCAATAAAGTCCTGCTAATTTTAGATCACCATTGATTTTCTAATAAGCACCATCTCTTGAATAGGCTGTCCATGAAAATTAGAAGTTTCAAAACTAGATTGTTTGGATTGTTCAACTTGGACTGTTAAGTCCTTATTTGTTATCCAGGTTCTTGCTCAGCACCTGGTTGTGCCTATAAATATTTCCCTTCGCTCTTCATCCTGCATGATTCCTTTCCCATGTTCTTCATTTGAGGGATGGAGATCATGTGTGGGATGCTTTTAGGCTCCAGCACTTAGAAGTTGCTCCATGAACAGTGGCTCTCCTTTTTCTGTTCTTTCTTCCCCCTGCATTGCATAATCTCTAATGTGCTCTCACAAGCAGCAGGGACACATGTCCAGAGCCTGCTTTATGGCTGAGCAACTGTGGCCCACAAAGAGTAAATGATTTTTCCATTGTAAGACAGCTAGGAGTGTCCACGCAGTCCAGGATCCAGCTCTTACACTGGCTGTCTCCCGGTGCTTGCTTTTCCACCCCTGTGCCATCTGTCAGTGGCATTACTGGGAATGTCCAAGCAATGCAGCAGTGAAAACCAGACCTGACTGAGAAAAGCCCAACTTGTGCTTGGAAGGCCTGAACTGGGGAGCAGGTCACCTCTCTGTTTGCCGGTGGACTTCCGGTTTCATTCTAGGAGATGGCAGGACCCTTGGCACCGTGACAAGCAGGCTCTGCCAGGGAAGCCTCCTGAGCTCCAGGAGCTGCTCACTATGCAAGACCTACGAAGGATTTAGGGTTGAAGCCATCATTTCTCACAAAGAAATTAATTAGCCAATGGATAATTTCCTGTAAGGAGGCCCAAGGCTGCTGCTTGTCCAGTCACCCTTGCCTGCTGTTGTGGAGTGTTAGAGATTAGTAGGTGAACGAGGCCATTTCTATGGAAACTTGCTCATTTTTTCTCCTTTGTGGGAACCCTACTGATTCGTGGTCTGAGCTTCCATATTAAAAAAATCAGACACATCCCCTACAAAACACTGATCTTTTTTTTTTTTTTTTTTTTTTTTCCCCTTGGAGTGAGCAAAACCCACCTAGCACCTAGGAATGCCAGCTCCCACTTACAGAAACAGACCATTTTCTTATCCAAAAAAGCCTGAGTGTCATTTCATAGTTGCAACACAGCCTGTTCATTTCTGTTGCATTTGACAAAATCCTTGAAATCCATGACTTTGATGGCCACATTTTGCAAGGGCTGTGTTTTTCTCCAAGGTCATTAGAGGCAGCTAACCGGTGACCCTCTTTCCAGAAGGAAGGGTGAGCCTTACAGAAGTGAATGTTTTCCAACACAGCAGTTTACTGGAAGGCAGGGAGCTGTCCTTTCAGATAACAGTTTCTGGTGTGGGATGGTGGGGAGGAGGAAGGCAGGGACTCTGTGCTGTGTGTGGCCTGTTCTCTACCTATGCACACCTCAGACTGGCTTTGCCTTCTCTTGCACAGCAAATTTGCATCAGAATAGTTACAGTGGGTTTTCATCAATATATTGTTTCCCTGGTTCATTTTCTTCCTTCCTGGTCCCATAGCAGGCTTGGTTTTTAAGATTTCCAACCAGGATATCATCTGCATTAGTTTTCCTTGAAGCCGCAGAGACCCCACAGATCATGAGAAGTGGATATGATGTTTGTGGAAATCGCTGAGCGTAGACTGTAGGATCTGGCTGGTGCCTTTGAAAATGTACCTTGAGAAGAGCTGAAGGGAAATCTTTCCTGTGGAGTTTGCTTCAGAGATACCCTACTCAACTGACATGCTAGCTGAGCTTCAGTTTCTCCAATGTAGGAAAGAGCCCTCAGGACTCTGGATTCAGTGAAGTTTCAATAGGACAATGCTGCAGAGTCTGCGGTCCAACTCTGGGCACGTAGTAAACTGTCTGTGAACATTCACATCTCCCTGGGGTCCGGGGTCCTAGGGTGAAAGAACAGAGCTGCTGGCCTATAAAATCAAACTCCCAGCAGTGAGAAGATGGAGAGGGGAGAGCAGGAGCTCTCAGAAGGCTCTCGTTGTGCTTCGCTTGCAAATCCATCCTTTGATTTAGCCTGCACTGTACCATGCATCCTCTGCATTCTGGCCTTGCTGTGAATGTCTCTAGTAGCCGGGGGTGGCTGGCTCCTGGTGCCCTCCTGCCTGCCTCTGTTCATCTCCCTCCCCTTCCTTGCCTTCTTTGTCTTTCTTAAACACCACGGAGCCTGGGATCACCCACGCCCTTTACCTCCAAGTTCTTCCGTGCCTGTCCATGTAGACGTGGACCCAACACCTCCTCCCCATCGCCTTTCTCCTTCTCCCTCTGAAGCTTCGTCCTGCTCCAAAATGAGCAAAGGCAAGGGAGAAAACCCTGACCTGGGGACACCCAAAAGATCTTTATGATGAACTCGTTGAGAAGACAGCACATGGGCACAGTGAATTCTAACCTGGATTCTCCAGGGCTTGAAAGTGTTGGCAGAAAAGCACTGCACTCACAGTGAATCTCCTATTGATTTGAACTGTCCCTAGTTGCTGGGGAATCAAAAGAAATTAGTGTTTGCTGATTAAAAGAGATCAATGTGCTATTTTGGTATTTTTCAGGTCAAAGTAACCAGCTACTGGTAATAGAAAGAGATGCTGGATAAAAAGCTGCCCTGAAACCTAGGAAAATGATATCTTATAATTATATGATTCATTTTGCACCCACTGCTCATAGATATGCTATTGTTCTGATTGTTAAAACGCTTCAAAGGGATGGATATTAGCAGCGCTCTTCGCATATGATATCTACTATTAGTATAAATACTCATCTAATCAGCATCCATATAATATAATTAATTTTCTGATGAAAGATAAATTAAAGCAGGGATTTAAAAAAAGAAGGAAGTAGCAAAGATGCTCAAGCTAAACTTGGGTTATGGTATGAGCAGTTAATAGAGATAGATACTCAGATAACCAGAGAAGCTCTGAAAAACTCAAAATTGAAATATTTTCAAATTAGTTCTCTAAGGGTCAGCCAACTAGCTCAGAGGATTAAAGCGCCTGGGACCAGGGATTCATCCCTAGGCCTGCTGTCCTGGCTCTGCCCCCAGGACTCACTGAGACAGCAATGGAGACTGGGCCTGGTGGCATGTACCTGTCATCCCAGCTCTTGGGAAGCTGTAAACAGGTGGATCACTATGAGTCTAATCTAGTAGTGAGACCCTGAACACCCTGTAGACCCTTCCCTAAAATATAAAAAAAGAAAGAATGAAAGGAAGAAAGAAAGAAAAGAAAGGAAAAAAGAAAGAAAGAAAAGAAATTAGTTTTCTAATTCAAAAGCAACTAACATTGAAGCACTGGTGACCTGGCTGACAAATGAAAAGAATAAAGATATTTTGAACTGACTGGGAAACTATAAGCCCCTATTTTGTATTCTAGATCTAGAAATTGTTTTATGACAGATGGAATCTATGCGAATACACAAAGCGAAGAAAGCCTCTCAGCACCTACTGCAAATATCAAAACACAGTGGTAAGAAACATACAGTTGTAATTAAAGGTCCCAGGAAGGCTATATGGGTGCATTTTTAAAAAACACCACTGAAGGATGAAAATAAAATCCTCCACAATTGATCTGCACACTCAAAGGCAAAGATTCCATTATAAAAACATTTATGTATCTTTGTGCTACGAAAATAAAAAGTTGTGTGTCTATTACAAAGCTAAAAGACAGGAAAAGATATGATTTCTTAATAGAAAAGTTCCTCCTGAAGCAAATTAAAATACTGAATGTATTTTTAGAAATAGAAATCTTATCTGATGGCTATTATTCCATACCAGGGCTATTTCGCATGTTCCTTGTGGGAGGGGTCACTCTAATAAGTTGAAAAGAATAAAGTACCTTCTGTTTTATTCTTAGGCTTGGAATTTAGGTGGGATAATTAAGACATTCTTGTGTAGCTCTACCGGTCTCTCATATATAATCCTTATAATTGTTCTAGGAAATTTTGTTTGAATTCTTTTCTGCCTGCTGGCAAATATAGCCCAGCACAATCTCATCCTACCAGAGCATTGCACAGAGACTGCTCTGTTTGAAGTGAACAGGGACCCAAAGGCCATAGAGCGTGATAATGCTAATGAACGTATAACACTATTCATCAGCAGCTAAGTGAGGGAGATTAGAGAATGCAAGAATGACATTTTCAACATGGAATACTTTCTTTGAGCAGCTTTCTCATGCATGGCTTTGTCCATGTTTTAGAGGTGCCCTTCCTATTTCCTCATTGGGAGTCCTTGTGGGCCTTTGATACAACACACACAATTTACCATCGCCTGCTGTGCTGTGGGCCGTTAGCGTCTCCACCTCTGCACCCGGTTACTGTCACAGGCAAAGCCACCCTCACATGTTTCCAAAAGCTTGCTGATGGGGAGGTGCCTCCCCTGGCTGGATGACACGGCCAGTGAGTCAAGTATGGGGCCTGGAGAGAAGGCGGAATCCTTTTTGGAATTGTCAGAGAGTAGATTATTAGAATGTATTAAAGATTTTTAGCATCCTGAAAGAATAATCCCTCCGTACTCTGATGGTCTGATTCAGATGCACAGTGTAGCCACATGCAGCCTGCGTGGAGATCTGGTTGCCAGGTGACCCAGCACTTGGCAGCTGCCACCCTGCCTGCATTTGGGGCAGCTCATTCTAGCAATAGCTGACCTTTGGCCATCACAGCAGCTGCCATCCAGAAGTGCTGTGTGGTTTGAGGAGTGGCTACTACAATCTGGGGTTTCCCAAAGGAATTAAAATCTGACTTGATCCCCTCTACCCCACAACTCTTAAAAGAAGGAAGCCCAACTTTCGAGGGCACATGTCTGGAGCTGTGGGCTCCAAGGCCAGGCTGGGCTCTGCAAATCTCCAGTGTGTAGCAAGTTGCTATGCACGCTGTCTGTCTTTTTTAAAAAACTGAAATAAATAAAGTTTAAAAACTTCTTGAAGTTTTGCCTACATGATTTTTTAAGAAGAAATTGGCTTTTTTTCTTTTAGAGATATTTCACTGATTAGTGGGTTCAAACCATATCTGTCTTTAAATAAATAAATAAGTAAATAAATAAAGCTCAGGGTCACAGCACCCGCCTGGCACACACAAAGTCCTGAGTTCAATTCCTGGTACCAAAAATATATACAAATATATCCTCCTTCATTTTGGGTAACATGTAAAATGAAATAAGAGCATTAGCAAAGACAAATTGATTGAGTTCCTACTTACTGCCTCAGCATCTAAAGGAATGCAAGGGGAAGCCCTGGCTTAGGATCCAAGAGGCCCTGGATTCAACCCCTAGCACACGTTACTCCAAAAAGGATCAAAGATCCAAACATAAGGGCTAAACCTATAATACCCTTAGAAGATAACAAGACAAAACCTTCACAACATTGAATTTGGCAATGAATTCTTATACATGATACTAAAAATATAGCAAATAGACTGATTGGGCTCTAACATATGTAAGATTTTGTGCACCAAAAGACAATATCAAGACAGTAAAAAGCAACTCATATTAGGGGGGAAATATGTGAAAATGATATATTTGATAATACGTATGCTCCTATACCCTAATAAATATAAAAACCCAATTCAAAAATGGGTAGTTGACTTTACTAGTATTTCTCCAAAGGAGAGAGATGATTGGCCCATAGCACATGAAAGGATGCTTGACATCACTTTAGGGAAATGCAAGGCAAAAGCACACTGAGATGACCCCTGGCACCCACTAGGATGACTGCTGTCAAAAAAAGAGGAGAAAGGGAAGGGGGAGGGCGAGGGGGAGGGGGAGGAGAAGAAGAAAAAACAACAACAATAAGAACAATAACAAGAAGAGGAAGAAGAAGAAGAAGAAGAAGAAGATGATATTGGCAAAGCTGTAGAGGAGTTGGAATGCACTGTTGGTTGGAATGTGAAATAGCATAACCACAGTGGAGAGCCATAGCTCAGCTTTTCAGGAAATGCTCAGCTGCCCCTGTTCACAGCAGCATTTTCATAGTGGCTACACCTGGAGGCAACCAAAGCTTCTGCCAATAGATGAATGGATGAAAACCTGCAGTAGGAATGGAATATTATTCAACCTTAAAAAGAAGATTCCAACAGATTCTTTGGCACGGATGAAGCTTGAAGAAATTGCAGTAAGTTCAATAAGCCAGTTACCAAAAAAATGAAATAGTATAGCATTCCATTCATATGACATACCTGAAACGGGTAAAACCATAGGCACAGGAAGTTGAATGCTGGCTGTTGGGGGGCTGGAGGGAGGGGAGAATGGAGCAATACTGTTTAATGGTATAGAAAATTTTTGGCAAGATAAAAAAGGTTCCTCAGTTGAATAATGGTTACACAACAATGTAAATACACTTAATGCCACTCCACTACATACTTAAAATGCTGAAGATCATAAATTTTATGCTGTGCATTTTAGTATAATAAAAAAAAGAAAGAAAAAGAATCAGCGACATACAGTTGCCCTTTTAGAAGCGTGTGTGCCTGGCAAATGCAAGGGCCTGAGTTCAATGCCCGGTTCCGCAAAAAAAAAAAAAAAAAAGGTGTGTGTGTGTGTGTGTGTGTGTGTGTGTGTGTGTGTGTGTGTGTGTGCATGCACACACACACACTGCTTTATAGATTAGCCACCGAGGAAGAGAACAGTGATGGCAGGCAAAGCCAGGTTAGCAGATGGGGCTGGCATTTTCAATTTCTGGTTTTCAAGGCTTATTATTATCTAGGTACGTCTCATTTTTGGGGAAAGAAGGCCAAGAACTTCTTAACTTTAACAATGTAGTGAGCTACTATGAATGATTGTGCAGATACCTTTGACAAAGTGGTGGCCTTCAAGAATTGCTTCTGTTCGTTATGTTCATAGTTTTTCCTCTTTTGAAAAACTCTAAAGGCTTGACAAAGTTTAATGCAGAGGGCTTGATCTAGATGGGGTAAAGCAGTCTGAGGATCCATGACTCCTCCGCCTAGCTGGTCACCCATGCTATACAAAGCAGACTTGGAGAATGTGACTCACCTATGAATGGACCTGGAATTTTAATTAGGACTCTGAGTATTTTCTTTCAGGGGTTGCTTTCTTTTTGTTGGCAGTCTTAAGAGTCTTCTGCCCTGTCATCACTGAGTCTTCCCCTTTTCAAAAAAGCTCTGCATGACACTTATTTTTCACTGAATTTAGTTAGCATTAGCTTGAGGGTTATCAAAACTGTGACTGAGACAAGAGTAGGAAAGGGGCATGATTAGAAGTGGCAAATCAATCACAGGTGGGTCAAGCACAGGCTAAAATAAATGGTGGATTCTGACTTAATGTTGGATTCAGCTAGATGCAGCTATAAAACTCAGGTATATCAATTCACTTGGCACTGTGAAGCCACCAGATGCAGCTTGACTGTCACTTGCCACACCCGCGGATAGGGTTGACATGAGTCTACAAACAGTTGCTTTATCACACTCTCTGTGCAGTCACACCTCTCTGCTAACACTAATCTGTACTGGCTGCCACTCCCATGCGCTAGCATCACTGCCTCAGCTTCACCCCTGATCATCAGGCAGTAGATTCTCATGAAGAACCTCGAACCCAGATCCGTGCACAGTTTGCAGTAAAGTTTACGCCTCTATGAGAATTGAATGCCTCTGCTGCTCTGATAGGAGGCAAAGTTCAGGTGATGATGAGAACAATGGGAGCATCGGTAGAGATACATGAAGCTTTGCTCAGTTCCCTGTCACTCACTACCTGCCATGCAGCCTGGTTCTTCATAGGCCAGAAACTGCTACTGGTCTGTAACCCAAGGATTGCAGACCCCTGGGCTAAGTGATTCTAAAAATGACACAATGCTCTCTCTGGGACATATGGTAAAATGACTTTCACAGCGTAACTGCCTAAAACTAGAAGCCAGTGCTTATGTTCACCCTTTCTCTGAACTTCATTTGAGCTTCAGATGTTTTCTGTCCTTGACATTTCTAGGCACCTGTTCCCCTCATCTTCTTTCCACGCCTGGACACCCTACCTCCTTGCTTCTACTCCCTTGTTATGCAGAAGTCTCCTTTCATGGTGAGAAGAATAAATTCCATTCCTCTAAATTAGTCACAGTCCAACTTCCAGAACATATATTAAATTACATGGCAAGGGAGAGCACAGATCCAAATGAATCTAAGGTCCCTAATCAGGTTACTTAAATGGGGGATAGATGATTTAGGATTATGTGGGCAAGTGTGCTTTATTAGCAGTGTTCCTCATAGCAGAGGAGGTGGGCTGAAGTGGGGTCAGAGTCAGACAGAAACTAACTTATCTTTGCCAGCATTGAAGACGGAGGAAGGGGCTACAAGCCATGGAATGCTGTCTGCCTTGGCATGCTGCAGCAGGGTAAGATCCAGATTCTCCCTTCAACACCCTGCCTCCAGAGGAACACAGGCCTGCCTCCACCTGGTTTTAGCCTAGTGGGCCCCATTTCAGGCCTCTCTTCTCCAGAGCTATAAGAAAAGTTGCCACTAGATTTGCAGTAAATAGCTTAGAGTGGCACTAGAATGACGCATTGTGTCTCAGTCTCCTTAAGATACTCATAGCTTTTCTTCAGAAGCATGAAAAGACAGTACAACATAGGCTTTCCTAGATGTTCCAGTGAAAGCCATCGAGTGTTTAGTCAGCTCATACCACGTTTCCTGGGTAGTGACACTCCTAATAATGGTGGTTTGAGTGAGATAGGTACTTATCTCTGTCACATGTAAGAGGTACCAGACTACAGCTGGCACGGCTTCTCCACACAACCACTGAGGACGCAGGTCCTTCCTGCTCACTGAGGAGTGACCAAGATGGTCAGTGGCAGAAGGACAGGAAGCAAGGTGGAGGACTCTCCCTCATCTGCATCCAGCTGCAAAGGAAGTCGCAGAATCTATCTTTCAACAAACCACACCTAGTTAAGATTCAGGACTCTTGTGACCACAGTGAAAAAGAGGGGTCATGACTAATGGAAAAGGTACAGTGGAGGAGTCACGGGAGGCCAAGTGGTCTCTGCTATGTGTTGCTGTGTGCCCTGGGCTAGACTCCAAGGCAAAAGAATAGCTGGCCAGTCTAGAGTTCCTAGTCTTCCACACTCTCCACAAGGATTTGCTAATCCACTGATTCTCTGCATTCGACTCTGATGACTGAAGAGTTGTCAATCATCACAGTTAGATAGAAAGTGTCTTCACAGAACAGTGTCCAGGGGTTAATAAGTCATGACTGCCTCTCATGTAAGAGGAACAGAAGAGTTAGGTTACCTTACTACAGCTGTCCGTACTCTACCTTGGCCCTATGAAGTCCTGCCAGGTTGTCAGATGTTCGTTTGATTACAAACCAATAATTTATAATTTCCCTATGGGCTGAGATGATTGGATCCCCAACCATGCCGATGAAACTGTATCCTTTTATTTTTTGTTTTTACATATATTTTTCCCTCCCTTGATCTTCAAGTGCATGGAAGTACACTTCAGAGATCTTTGTGGCTTCAGAAATCCCTTCCATCCTCTCTCTCACTTTATTGTTCCCAGTGCCTTTGAAAATAAGTTGAGGGAGCAGTTAATAATCTTCCAATTTATCCTTCAAATGCTGTTGGCTGGCTTATTTTCCAGTATTCATTATAAAGTAACTCTCTCTGGGGGAAAGCTTGTATGTTTACAGAAAATGATGCATAATTTCTTCTTTTGTCTTGAAGAATTATATCAAGAAAGAAGAAAATGTATAGCAACGTTGTTGCCTTTTTAGTAATCACAACGGAAAATTGTTTCTTGAATTTGGTGGTTTAAGACAAGTTAAAGAATGGATTATAGCCGGGCATGGTGGCTCACGCCTGTAATCCCAGCACTTGGGAGGCTGAGGCAGGAGGATTGGTGTGAATTCGAGAACAGCCTGGGCTACAAAAGTGAGCGCAGGACCAGCCTCAACTGCATAGCAAGACCCTGTCTCAAAAAGACAAAAAAAAAAAAGAATGGATTATAGATTATTTTTCTACAGATGTTCTGTGTGTCCTCTTTCCTTCCTGAGATAGGTAACTCGAACCTGTTTTACCCTGAGATAAAAGATTCCATGAAGCCAGCAGAAGTCACAGCATTTAATATAATGCCTTCAGAACAAGGTTTAGCCAGTGCTGACTAAGGCAGCATTCACTGTACCTCCCCACCCCCTGGCCAGGTCACTTGCTTGTTAAATTGAAGGGTTCAGGTTTTTGCATCAGTATGGGAGTCAGTGACCTCAAAAGGCACATGGTCCTGCAGGTACCCCTTTGGCCAGGAGCAAGACCCAATCACAATGTGGGGAAATGGGCACCAAATGCAAAATAGAACACTTTCTGAGGTGAACAACATCGTTAGAGTGGGGTAGGTGTCCAGAAGGATGAGAAGCAAGGCACCAGTAAGATTCAGGAGGAGCGGAAGGTGCACCAGGGGTAGCAGACTTAGTATGATTAGAGCAAAGCAACCTGAGTATCATCTTACACAGGCAGAGAAGTCCACTCTTAAAGTGTGTGTGTTGCACCTCCACATTCACAACATGAAACAGTCTTTTGTACTTAATTTGGCAAAATGTAAGTACACTAACAGAAGTACTTAGTAATTTGTACATGGCCGTCCCTCTTCTTCATGTGGCAGATGTATTCCTGAAGAATGGTAAACAGAGGCTAGTTGGGAATCAAACTGTGTTTCAGAGAGATTGGGGAGGAATTACCATTCCTATTGCTGCATTGAGTGACACTGAAAAGGCAGCCCCCTGTCATTGCACCTGTGTAGTACAATAGGCTGAGGTGTCCCAGGGAACCAGCAGGGTGGTGTTCAAGCCCACTGAGAGACCTCTGGAAAGAGTGTCTTGAGTCCTGGAGGGTAGCGCTGACCTTACTCCCCTCTGCTTCATCCTCCAAGGAAGGACAGTTCCCAGCAGAAACACACAATCTTTACCATTCTGAACTTACTCGACACATCCGCATACATTAATTGGCTTCTTTTCTTAATACAGCAGTGCATCTTATTCAACAAAATTTGGTGCACATTCTTCTTTCTGTTTCCTCTAAAGAAGAGATGGAGAAGGGTGGAGAACTGGAAAATCAAACCCCAACTTGTCTGCCTGGCAATCAGATATACCACAGGGAAAGATCGAAAGGAACCTGGTGTTTCAAAAACCTGTGCATGTGGCAACTCACGAATTCTGGTTTTGTTTTCTAGAGTGTCTGAAAGACCCACCCAGTGCTCCAATGGCCAGCAACAACACCGCCAGCATAGCGCAAGCCAGGAAGCTGGTAGAACAGCTTAAGATGGAAGCCAACATCGATAGGATAAAGGTGAGAACAGCGGGGTCTCTGCAGCCCATCTGGGGCAACTACAAGGAGTGCTATTCCGGCCCGTCTGTCACTTGACTGCTCTGCCACAGAAAGGGATGAGATTAGTGGCCACAGGAAAAAGCAATAGGCAAAAGCATATATTTTTTTCTAGTACATGTATTCTTTCTCCAGATTTCTTTTTGGTTGTTGTTGTGTTTAAAATTTTATTTTAAAGAGTAAAAATAGCAGAAACAAAGATAGAAAAACAGTAACAAGCAAGAGTACATATAGTACAGAATTTCAAAACAAGAACAAAAAATTCACAATGGTTGCATTACATATTTTCATCATCAAATCTGTTTAGATTAATAGATATAGGTATGTAAGATTGGTCAAATAATTAAACATTAACACTTTCAATAAGCCTTAATTTTTTTAACTCTTCCAAATACATTTTGTACTTAAGTCACTCTTCTAAAAAAAAAAAATGTATAGGGGTTGAAGATGCAGAAAACACAAGGTCATGAGTTTGATTCCTGGTACCCCCAAAATTAATTAATTAATTGATTAATTACTTTTTTCTTCTTCTTTTGAGTCCTTACACTAGGGAGACTATATAATATTTACACATGTAGGTTTGCTTTATTTCACTTATGAGTATATGTTCAAGATACGTCCATTTATATATGAAGTCTTCTAGTTTATCATTCCTTATAGCTGAGTACTATTCCATTTTATGAAAATACCACATCTTTTTCAACAGTTCTTCAGATGATGGGCATTTTGGCTGTTTCCAGGATTTGGCTATCACAAATTGTGCTGCTATGAACATAGGTGCACAGATATCACTATGATATGATGTTTCAAAGTCTTTTGGAAAAATTCCCAGTAGGGGGATAGCTGGTTTGAATGGAATTTCCAGTCCTAGTTTTTAAGGAGTCTGCACACTGCTTTCCATAATGGTGGCACCAGTCTGCATTCCCACCAGCAATAGAGAAGGGTTCTCTTATCCCCACAGTCTCTCCAACATTTGTTGTTAGTTGATTTCTTTATGATCTCTTGATGTCTTTAGCATGAAATGATAGCATAAATTAAAGTTGAGCACAGTTTATCCTTACAAAGGCAATTGGTTAGATGTTCACTGAAGAGAAGGTTAAAGATGCCAATTTAATAAATACGTGTGAACTATCAAAAAAATAAAGTTGATTATCCCTATCAGCTTAAAAACAAATGCAAAACCAAACACAAGTCCGTGGCTAAATTCCAGCTGAGGAAATGCAAGAATGCAAGGGACCTACCAGGCTATGGGTTCATCTCCCTGACCTCACTGAGATTCTCCTCTTGTTTGGGTCCTAACATTTTTTTTCCTCTAAATTCAAGTTCTAAGGTTAAGTTTCTGTTTCTCCTTTCTAATCCTTCTACTGACTGCTGAATATTATTTTTTCCCTTTCTTAGTTATGCTTAACTGGATTTTTCTCTCACAATACAAAGTGCTACACCTGGTCTCCCTAAGAGGTCAAACTGCGTAGGTTTAATGAAACTTAATAGTCTACTTCTTCCTTTTCACACTCCCAGACCTAACCTGACAACTTTGCCATAAATTGAGGCTAACTCATATTGAAGCAAGACTTTAAATCTCGACTCTTTGTTACAGAATTTAAATGTGAAGTTGGCCCCACAGTGTCATTGTGAATAGATAGCTATGTAGGATGCTAGGGTGAATTTCTGTCAGTCATCACTTTACTTTCCCCAAAGCATTTTATGAAACGAAACTCAAAAATATATCTCACTGTACTGAAATAAAACTAGAACATTTTTTTCAAATGTCTTTTCAAAACTAGGATATTTTTCCTATTTTTTCCATGCCTCACTGAGCAACTTGGCCTTTCCTGCTATTCTTTGGATCAATAAATCATAAGGATCAAGGATCAATAAACCATAATTCATGACCAAATCCAGCCCACTGTGTATTCATAACATTTTTATTTATTTTATTTTTGTACTGGGGAGTGAACTCAGGGCTCTTACACTAAGCTATATCCCCAGTCCTTTTTTTACTTTTGAGTTGAGACAATGTCTCATTAAATCACTCAGTTGCCTAGGCTGGGTTCATACTTTTCTTATTTATTTATATAGGGTCTGTATATGCAGTTTAGACTTGTAGTATTCCTCCTGTCTCAGCCTCCACAGCACTGGGATTACAGGCAAACACCACCACTCCTAGTTCCAGGGCCAGCATAGCCCATGATACCTGTGATTGAACTCAGGACCTTGTGCTTGCCAGGCAGGCACTTAGACTACTGAGCTATCTCCCCAGCCCTGAGTCCAGACTCCCAAAAGGCTAGGATTATAGGCATGTACCATCACATCTAGTTCACTGACTATTTTTCAATGAAGTATTATTATTGTAATAGATCCTAAAGTATTTGCTCCCTGGACTTTCACAGAAAAAAGTGTTTTACTGCTTCTTCTACAGAAATGGTTCTTATGCCATCTATATGTTTACATTACTGAGAGGGTTCTATAAAAGGACCAGTTCCCAAACCATGCCTGACTAATTAAGTTAGAATCTCTAGGGGTATGGCCAGGGATCAGTACTGTTCAATTAATTTTGATGTACCATGCAGGTTGAGAACCACTGTCCTAAGGGATGGAGTTGGATCCTTCTAGCTCCTTTCAGCAAGCTCTAGAGAGAAGAGGGAGAGTCTGTTTACTTCTAAACTTCCTCTGTAAGGGGCTGGGGAGATAACTCCGTGGCACAAGTACCTGCTAGGCAAGTGCAAGGTTGTGAGTTTGAACCCCAGTCCCTCAAAAAAAAAAAAAAAAAAAACTTCCTCTGTAAAATGTGACTTCTGATAACAAATGATCCTAAGAATAATCCACTTCTGGGCCGGCCAGATAGCTCAGCAGATTAAAGAGCCTACTTAGGTAGATTCAGGGGCCCGGGGTTCGAACCCCAATGATGGCCCCACTGCTGTGGTGCACTGAGAGGGCAACTGAGACTGGGCATGGCAGCACACACCTGGAATCCCAGGGCTTGGAAGGCTTAAAATAGGAGAATCTCTATGAGTCCGATCTGTTTAGCAAGACCCTGTACTAATACATTAAAAAAAAAAAAAAATCCACTCCTCTTTGTTCATCACTTTATTTCCTCTCTATTCGTGAATGAAATACACAGAGTCCTGACCATCTCCCTGGTTCTTTGCCACCATCTGTATCTTCTCCTTTCTTGCTTATTCCTTTTTATTCCTTTGCTGAAAAAGTACAAAGTGATAGGTGGACTACAAATTGCTAACAGATGTGAAGAGAGCCAAGGATTATGGGATCAGAAAAGCCATTTGTGTCTTTTATTAGTGAGGGAAAGTTTGGTCTCCCTTACCTTTAGGGGTGGCCCAGCTAAGATAAAAGTCTCAAAATGGCATGGTAGCTGCCATCATCCGCTGCTATTCCTGAAAGATGGGATGCTTTGATGGATGGTAAAAACTGACAGAAGAGGAGAGAAGAGAGCTGGACACCTCTGGTCCTTCCTCATCCCTCCCCTGAACCCCTGACTATCATGTGTTGTACGGATCTCCTCAAGCCCATCTCAACCCATCTCGGCGCCTGCTAGCCATCAGCTGTCACACTGCTGCCAAAGAAAATTTTCCGTAAGGCGAGAGTCTCTCTGTGCTCCTCTCCCTCTGAAAACCACGCTGTGATTCCTCAATAGAATTCAAGCTCTTTAGCAGCTCTTAAAAGGCTCCTCCAACCCCTACCTAACCCTTGCTCTCAACCACAGATTCTGCAAAGCCCCGTTAAGCTCCCGTGATGATAATTTCAAACACCTGGAACATTCCCTCTCCTATGACTCTCTCCCTTCTGCCTTACTCGTGCTTAAAAGCACTGACTCCTTGAAGATTCAGACCACTCATTAGGCTGCTAATTAGGCTTTCCAAGACCCTCTTGAGAAGGTTAGGATGTTGCTGTTTGTTCAACTGTTCATTCATCTATTTGCCTACCCAGTGTTTTATTGAGAACTTTTGAAATTTCTAGAACTTGCTAGGTTCTAAAGATATGAAGCTGGATAGGCACGATTCTTGCCCTCAAAGATCTGATCTTTAGTAAATAGTTAATCTCTCCTCACAAAATGAACCAGATATAGCAGCAACATAAATGAAATGTACAGGAAATATAATTACCAAAGGCATCAGAAAGAAGCCAACAGCACAACCTGATCATCCTTTGAAGAAATACAAATAACGTTGCTACCAAGAGAGATAAAGCGCATTTGCTGAGGAAATTGAGCATGGCCCTTGGCGATCGCCACATTCCGCTGAGTCCTTGACGTCATCACGCCTTCCACGGGTGGACGTGCAGCCCACAGCTTGCGTTTCAGCATTAGTTCTGCTCCTCCGAGCCGGGCAGGCCTGCCGTGGTAAAGTGTTAGGTTATTTTTAGTCTAGCTGTTGGATAGAACTGTGATTGTGTTGACACAGGTGTCAGCAAGCTGGTTCAGGGCTTGGGGATCGCCTTCAGTGCCTGCTCCAAAGCTCCTGCGCATTCAGCTTCTCCACCTACTTTCTGCACATAGTCTGTCAGCCGGAAGGGGCTTTTCCTCTCTGAAGATGTCAGGTTTGCGATTTTTTTCTTTTTTCCACTGGCAGCCTCTTCAAGCCATTAAAAAACACCAGCACTATATGTACAAGGTTGATTAAAATATATGGCACATGTTTAAATTTTGAAAGTTTCTCCCAGTAAAAAGACACACCTCAAAGCCCCTCCCCCACCTCACTTCCAACACACCGGTCCCATCATTTTTTCCATTTTCTGTAGCAGCTCTGGAAGTCACTTCTGGAGTGTCTCCAGTTGTGCTGTCGTGGCTGCCTCCATGTTTTGAATGGACTAAACATGTTTCCCTCTGATGGTCATTCTGGCCCTGGGGAAGGGCCAGAAGTTGCATGGGGCCCGATGAGATAACTGAGGATGCACCGTGATGTTTTCCTCAGTTAGGAACGGCAGCGCCAGTGGGATTTCAATAGGTGACACAGAGCTTCGCTGTGGTGAAGGCAGAAAGCGCCCATGGTGTTCTACACACATCACTTCTTTAAGTGTTCAAATGAATCCTTATGTAATATTCACAGTCCCCATAGTGTTTCTGGGTACAGGCTTAGCTGGCTCACTTGCAACCAGATCAAATATCACAGTCCGTACCTCCTTCATGTTGGATCTTGATGAATGTGGGACTTTCTTATACCACCACTGGGAGACTTCCACTGAGCATTTTGAACCTTAAGTCTCAGGATTGAAACCACAGAACCGAAGTCTCACCTGCCACAATGACATTTCTTATTTATTTATTTATTTATTTATTTTTAATTTTTTTTTCTTGTTTCAGAACCTTTGTTTATTTACTCATTTTTATGGCCGGCTCAGCCCTCCCTGAAGGCAGGGCTGGCGCAGCATATGGTGCCGGGGATTAAACCATGGTCCCTGAAGCCACCCAAGCTTTCCCAAGCAGGCACCTTAGACCACTGAGCCATCCCACCGGGCCCCGACATTTCTTATTTAAAAAAAAAAAAAAAAGCTTGAACCTAACGTGGTGTGATCACCCGGCACCAATGAAATTGACCGATCCTCAGAAGTCAAAACACACAGAACAACTTTGCCATTGCTCATCTCGCATTCCCAGCTGTTGTTAAAATGCCTTGAATGGAGTTGCACTTGAAAATTGCCATGTTGTTACTACTAGGGCTCAAGCGATCTCTGCCTTTCCTTTGGATGGCCCTCGTCAGCAGCATTTGCCATGTTTTTTTAATCATCCATTGTACATCTGGAAGAGCCTCCTCTGGAAGAGTCTGAGTTGGCAGAGAGTAGGACTCTGAAAAAAAGAAACAGGGAACAGTTGGCAGTAGAGCCACTGAGGGTCCCTTACGCAAGTGATAGCTCATCCTTCAGGGGAACTCCAGAGGGGCTCTGGTTGTAGAGAGCAGCCCTACTAGTTTGGAATAGTGCTATTGTTTTCATTATCCCTGTTTCTTGTCCCTTTGCATTACAAGTCCTGGAAAATCTGAGCTAATGGTACAATTTTCTGTTCATAAGCCTCAGGCATATATTAATTATGCTCCCTGTTGTTTTGTATTTCTTTGTTAGCATTTTAGTCAAGGACAGAGGGTAAAGGAAAATGAGAAAGAGGACCAGGGGAGGGGTAGAGAGGGGCAATCAACTGTGACACTTAGATTTATGAGACAGCAAAATACTCACACAAATAATGAGCAGTGATGGAATAACAGATAGTTGTCCTTAGAACACTAAGCACAGGGAACAGGAACAGCAGCCGAGGACGGCAGAGCCACCATAAATATCTTTATTCATCATTGTATTGGGGCTCTCTGGATACCTAACAACAGAAACCTACATCAAGTTGGCTGAAGCAGACAGAAGGTTGATTATACAAAACACAGGTGTGATTAAAAATCTCCAGTAAATGCTGATTTTTTTTTCAGTTAAAAAACATATTGCCATCAATTCCCTTCAAAACACTCTGCTCACTTTGAATATACTTGTCTCACTATTCTTGCCACTTGCTGAAGTGGTTCTGGAGTCCCCCTTTGCATCTTTAATGGCACTATTGTGGCACTTCCATGTTCTGAGTTGATTCAAAATGTTTATCTTTCATAGCCATTTTGACACTTGGGAGAAGCCAGAAGCTGCTGGCTGGTGCCAGACTCAGTGAATAAGGTGGTGAGGATCCATGCTGTGCTGTTCTCATGACCCCACCTTTCCATCAGATGGCATGGGGCAGCAGCATTCACTATACTGTTTATCACCTCTTACAGACACTCATGAGAGAGGGCTGGCAAAACTACTTCAGAAAGGAAAAAGTACTTCACAGGTGTAGGGATCCATTGGTCTTACTGTGAACAGTTCTACCCCAGGGAGACCTGGTGGTAGGAATGAGAAAGACAGGCAAGAAGGTGAAAAGCTGGGCTACGTGGTCGCCAATCTGCCTGATGGGCAAGACTAACTTAACACATGCAAAAACGATCCTTTATTTATACTTGTGCAGAGTTTGGATCACATGACATAAGGCTGCCCAGTGACCAATAGCTGGCCTGAACCAGACAGGATGTTTTTCTTAACAGGGTATTTTTCTCAGCACTGGGGTAGCTTCCTGCGCCGGGCAGGGAGGCCCAGTCCCAGCTGCACACACTTGATCAAATTCCTGGCTTCCTGTGGCTCCCAACATATCCCCTTTTTTGTATTGTTTTGTCAAAGACGTATGTTTCATTGCAGTTGGAGAAGTCTTTAAAGGACCTTTTTATATTTGATGTCAGTCCAGTGATTGTAGGTACTTGAATTTAATGTAACCAACCCTATATAATCCAATAGTCCACAATATTAGTATGTTTTTAGTGCATCTGATAATTGTCAATTATAGTTCACTTGAGTTTTCTAAAGCTTAGCATATTAGTCTAGCATTACTTTTTACCTCATGGCTATACTTTTCTGCTGGATGGTTAAGACCAAGTTAAAGCAAGACCTGTATAAATACAAGTATAATTTTGTTAACTGACAAGGTCAGCCCAATCTCAGGATTTATCTTGGAACCATGTATAGCACGTTGTAGATCTTCTGTCAGTGTCAGCCATCTGGATGAGTCATGGCTATTGCATGACCAATTTGCTCTCTGTGAGAGCCTGAGAAATTACTTTTCTCTAGGTGACTCTCCTTAGGCACACTATACGTTGTCCACTACTTTCCTCCAAGGCCCCATGATCTTCTTGTCACAGCAGAGTTTCTATTATGTCCTGAGTCTTTACTGATCTTGAGGGGCTAGGGTCAAAATACTGGATATCTTTTTAGCCCATCTATCTCTGATTTTTGGTCTGCACACCTTAGTTGTTAAACATCCAGAAGAGAAACTTAGTGTCATTACTCTCTAACAGAGGTGGTAAACTTAACACTATAATCTATGTGACTACTAAACACCTTAGACATAACATGGAAGTATTATTTTCCAACAAGCATGGATATTTTGATACTTCAATCCCTATAGAATTTTAACAAACCACAATTACACATTTTTACACAAAAATTTAGAAATCAAATCATATACAACATTATAACAGGCCATTCTTAAGACATTTTGTGGCATGCTTACGTTTTCATTTTGACATCACCCTTTTAACCAATCTTCTTTAACTAATATATATGAATTTTTACCTAATTATCCTTAAATGAGACATACATCACAAGGCTTTTTCTTCCTTCCCCTCCCCTCCTTTTTTTTGAATTTAAAAGTCTTATCACAATAAGCAATCTTTGTTTACCCTTCTTATAGAAGACCTGTATACTTGGAATCATGGACACATTTCAGACACCGTGAGATCAACAATGAGTTACCATATACATGTGCAAACTTCTGTTTTTTAATTTAGATGAATACCAAAATCGTTTTTTAAGAGAAAACACAAGTGTATTTTTTTTTAAGAATTTTATCTTTAAACCAATGACTGACTTATTGAGGGTGTCTCCTAAGAGACCATTGAGATTACTGGAAGCTCCTCATTAATGAACAAAAAGGTTGACCATGCCTCTTATTCATCAGTAGGACTCTCAATAATTTTTAAATTTTTTTTCCTGAGGAATTTTTGTTGAATTAATTTTGGCTCCCAACAGTTAGTGTTCCTTATCTGAACTAAAAATCAATGATATGATGGGAAAATAAAGCCACTCATGGGAGCAGCTAGCGTTGGACTTGGGTAAAAGGTGTTTCTACTCAAACATTAGACCAAGTTATTACCCTAGAGTTGAAAAGGCTTGATGCCCTTCTGGATGTTCTGCAGATTCTTTTGCCTTCACACACATTGCAAAGTAATCTTTAATGTTCATAGTAGCTTTCTGTGTAAGAGAGAAAGGACATAGTGACACGTGACTGTAATCCCAGATACTCAGAAGAGCTGGGGCAAGAGGATCACAAGCTCAAGGTTAGTCTGGGCACTTTAGCAAGCCCCTGTCATAAGTAAATAAATAAATAAAATTGCCAAAGATGTAGATTAACACCAAAGTGCTTACCTAGCACGCTCAAGGCCCTGAACTCACAGCAGGGCAGGAAGTGGTATAAAGCAAGTCTTATTCTTGCTTTAATAAGACTTAGAGTTTTCAGTTCCACCCCATATCCTCAGTGGAAGGTAGAATTGCAGTTAATAATCTTTCATACCTACAAGAAAGATTCTTCATAAAAGCTCCCAAAGTGCAGGGTTCAGAGCTCTTCCAGGTTGGTGAACACATTCACAGGTCAGGAAGGTGGTGCACCCCAAATCTATGGTGACAGAAGCTCCTGTTCTTGGGACTCCTCTAGTTTCATCCAGTATGTATCTTTACCTACTTTCCATTCATACCCTTTCAAATATACTTAGTCATAGCTAGACAGTACTAAGTTAACTGTGTTTCCAGGTCCTTTGGGCCACTGTAGCAAGGTATGGAATCTGACAAAGTAATGAGAATTCCTGATCTGTAGTCAAGTGAGATAGATGCCAGGGAGTCCCAGGGCTCCACAGCTTGCAGTTGCTATACACAATAGGAAATGGGGTCATTGGAGATCTGATGCTGCCTTGGGAAGATGTGTTAAACTGTTGGGTGCCCAGGAGACATCAGATAATTTGGTGGGGAAAAGCCCATGCATCTGCTATTGAGAAAAATTAATACCACCGAGCAGGAGAAGACAGCTTGGCTGTCCTTCCTCTATACATTGCCCTTTTTAAGTCATCCATCCAATGTCATCTTGAAAGTCCTTTTAAATAAACCCGGGATGGCAGTATTAACTCAGGCAAGCCAGCTAAAGGAATGGTTTTATAGCCGAAACCCTCCCTCAATGCATAGACACCGACCCACATGACTAGACAGTGACAACTGCTCAGTGCATATTTCTTTGCCTGGTGGCTTGTATGTATGTTGTGACACAATTTCACGATGTGTCTCCTGCTCAAGGAATAATGACGGTGGACCTATATCTTTCCACTCCATGTAAACTTGGGGGAGTCTGGTTTTTACCCTAACAACTACTTTTTCATAGAGATATCAAGTATGTGCCTGGAGTAGACTCCTAACTTTTTTTTTCAGAGCCTCCATTAATAGTCTGATGATATTTGTGGTCCCACATACCTTTTCTGGGACCTGTTTGGTCAGGTTGAATTTCAACAGTTGGCAAGCCAAGGAGATCCATGCTATAGTGAAAATTCCTTCATTTGTTCATCCAGTGCTGCCTCCCTAGTAAAGAACACTGCTCCTGCTGTTTATGAACCCCCATCCCACAGCCATCCTGGCCAGCATGTAGCATCCTGGTTGGGTCCTCCACCTCATTGTTGCCATCAGCACACAAACAAACATTGGGGTCATTTCTTGATCTTCAATAAAATTTAAGCTCTTTCTTGACCTATCCATTTCTCCTCCCAGCAGCTCTCACTTGTTTGCTCCCCTTTATGGCATAACTTTGAAAAAGCTATCAGTATTCCTTGTCTCGAATTGTTCTTTCCCTTTCTCTCGCAAAGCATGTTCTGTTCTGTAAATAACCTAAAATTCCAGAAAAGTTGAAAGTACAGGAGAAAAATATTTCATTTTCCTGGAACCACTTGAGAATAAGTTATCACCTTCAAATAATTTGTATGCACTTTGTCCAAGGAAGGACTTTCTTTACATGATCATGACCAGGAAATGAATCCTGACACATTCCTATCTTCTTATCTGAGTCCCCCACTGAAGTACTGCAAATTAGCAAAGGGACCCAATTCAGAATCATGTGTTACACATACTTATCCCATCTGACCCACTCCTTAGACACCCTTGACTTTCATGACCTTGACCGTTTTGAAGATTGTAGACCCTTTATTTTATAGAATTTCAGTTAGCTTGAGTTTGATATTTTTCAGTTATTAAATTTGGGAAATAGGATGTTGGCATTAATATCATAGATGATGTATTCCTTCACTGCATTTTTATAAGTGGGATGTGATTTCAAATTATTACTTTCCAGGCTGTTACAGTGGTGAACCAGCAAGTAAGGGTCGTGATTTTATGAGGCATAGTATCTGAAGGGAAAGAAAAATATTAGACAAGTTAACCTTCTAACTGTGCTAAAAGAAAAGAGTAGTAGGCACAGAGAGAGAAGAAAGTCCCAAGGAGATGAGTGAGGGCCTGATATAAGGGTGACATTTCTGCTGACACATAGAGGAAAACTAGGACAGCCTGTTGAAGAAGTGAGAAGAAGGTTCTGGAGAATTGGGTATGTGAAGCCCTCAGGCAGCAAAAAACTTGGAGCTTTCAAAGCTTCAAGGAGACCCTGAAAAGGAAGAGCAATTGGAGATGGACAGACCCAACACAGGCAGACTCCATCGGCTATTTTGTGATGGTTTAGTTTTCTACAGAGTGCGGTGGGAAGTAGTTGAAAGTTTCAAATACAGGAAGGATACAAGCCACTTTATATGTTTAAAATATCTTTCTAACTCCAGTATGGTGACTATCCTTTGTAGTGCAGATATAAAAACAGGAAAGTGAGAGTCTACAGCTTTGTGCTCTTGACCCACCTAGCAACCAGCTGAAACCTTCTCAAAATAATGCCCTGTTTCCTGCAAAGAAGACCTAAGTAGAAAAGAAACAGATTGGAAAAGTAGAGATCAAAACTGCCAGTCCCATTCAGCCATCTGGAAACCATGTACTGAAACCTCTGAGTCAATGAGGAGATTCCTAGGAATGATTGCAGCTGGGCAAAGTGGCAGAGGGCAAAATACAGGTGAGGCCCTGCTTCTTCTGCCCAAATACAACCCATGTCAACTCTGCTGGAATGTCAATGGCTTGAGTAACCATATGTGACATGGTCAATCCTGAGACCACTGGGGAGCCACTATACTTCTGGAGAGGGGCGATGAATACTTTCAGTACTAATGCAATCTCCCAACTTTTATGGGAGAGTGTGTCCTCAGCAGTCCCTCTGAGAAGCTTGGACAGTTCTACAGTGATATTGTTATTCTCACACAGAACAAATCTTTTGGAGTGAGCTTCAGAGCAAATGACACATGTCATATAAGCAACTTGACTCTGTGTTTCAGACCCTGAGTGGTATTCTCCTGATTGGCCATCTGCTTAGTTCTCAATGTGGTAATGTATTTCTCAAAATGAAATCCACACCTGTAGGCAGTGAAACTGTGCCCCTGTCAAGGCCAATCAAAGGAAGGATCTATGGTGACTCCTAACAAGGAGCTGCAGAAATTTGTGAGAGGGCTGGAAAGATAAGTGGACTAAGCACCTGCAGCACAGAGACCAGGGTTCAATGCCCTGCACCACATACCATGCCAGCCCTGCCCCCAGGCATGCTGAGCAGAGACCAGGCATGGTGGTGCATGCCTATAATTCCAGTGCTAGGGGAGGCTGAGATAGGAGCATCACTATGAGTTCGAGCTGCATTGTGAGACATTGTACCAAATACATAAAGAAAAAAGAAATTTTGTAAGGAATGACAGTGTTACCAAAATTAGTGACAGCCTCTGGTGAAGCATCTGTAAAAGATACACTGCTCGGTTAGTCATAGCTATAATATTGTGAATTATAATATTGAGATTTACTTTTATTGTTTGGGTATATATTTTTTACTGGATTTACTTTTATGATTTACTTGTGCATTTGTGAATATATAATGAAAATATGTAAACCTGTACCCTATAAAAGTAAATTTGTGTATCTGTGTACACACACACACACACACACACACACACACACACACACACACACGCAGTGACTAATTTGTGTGCTTAAAGAGGAAAAGCAGCCCGGCTCTAGGCATCCCTGGCACAGTCCCTGCAGCAGAGAGGCCAAGCATGACCACAGTAACTGATGGATCTGTGGGCAGCTTCCTCTGTGTCAGGCCCTAAATTGTTTGCAGGGGTTGAATCTCATTTATTTCACCTTTGCAAGCAGGGCTGGGACTAGGGCAAGTGAGGTATCTGGAGTCCAAAATGAAAGCCACCCTCAGGGCTGTCCAAAGCCAGGGCTAACATTGTCATAACTCTGATCACAAGACCTTCCTTGGACTTCAGTCCTGAGCGTCGCCCTCGCCCTACCCTCAGCCCAGACCTGCGGGAAACATCCTCTGAGGTCAATATCATTGGCTCCCTTTCCTGCAGCGAGAAAGGACAGTGTACAGAGGTTGTATCTTGCTTCACTCTTACACAGTGGTGGAGCAGCACGATGTCAGACCCCAGGATGTCAGACCCCAAAGCTGGGCCTCACCTGACTTCCAGACAACTGAGTCCATGCCTGCCCACAGTTCTGGTTGTTTCTGTTCCTCCTTTTCAGGTCTCCAAGGCAGCTGCAGACCTGATGGCCTACTGTGAGGCACATGCAAAGGAGGATCCCCTGCTGACCCCCGTCCCGGCCTCAGAAAACCCTTTTCGGGAGAAGAAGTTCTTCTGCGCCATCCTTTAAGTCTCCACGAGGAGGCTGAAGAGCCTCCAGGCTCCCGGGACTTTGCCGTAGAGTTTCTAGCAAAGTGGGCGCCTTCCTCGTCCACGGCATTTAAAGAGAGGGAGGAGAACCATCACGAAACTCCAGGCTATGCATGTTTAAAGAACTGGTCCCTTTTATGAGAATGAAAGCCGAAAGCCACATCCTGACTTAAGAGATCTGATTCTGCAGACCTGCCTGGAGGAGGGGAATGTATAAACATAAAATTGGTGTCACTTCTTTTCCACTCTGCCCCTCCCCTCATGAAACCTTCCGTTTCTGCTTCATATTTAAAACAAATAAACATTAAAACAGACAGCTGTACTGAGCTAAGATACGTCTGACCTTCTCAGAATGAATATTGTCTTTAGATCCCCTTTGATAAGCTGAGTCGTCTAATGTAGCCGCGGTTTGGTTTCATGGCATCATTGCTTAGTCCTTGTGCCTTTCTCTTTCTTCCCTTTCCCCCTCCGTGCCCCTCCCCATTAGAGTAGTTTGGAGGTCAGGCTGGACTTCAGTGTAACGCTGAACTCCAAGAACAGCACCCAGAATGCTTAGGGAGATGTTCCTCACGGTAATGACAAAACGCAACCACCGGTTGTCTGTGCTTTCTTATCACTATTCCTAATATTTGTACGCGATAGCTTTGATTCTGCAAGTAAATCATGTGTTGTGACTGGTGCTTTCATATCTTTGTGACGATTTTTGGGTAATAATGCATGAAAATGTCCCTATGTTACATCCATTCAGAAGTTTTGTTGTTTTACGATAAAAGGAAGGAAAGAGATGAGAGAAAAAGATGCTGGGGGGGGGGGGAAGACCTCAGTAGTGTGAAAAATTGAGATTACTTCAGAGCCTTAGCCATGCCTAAAATACCTCCTAATTAAACGTGGTGGAAGCGCCTCTTCTCTATTTTCCAGATTCCAAAGTATTTTGGGTTAGCCAGGACCCAGGACAGCACAAGCACCCCAAGCAGGACAGTTCAAGGTTGGCCATGAACTGAGAAACGCTTGGCCAGAAAACCTGACCAAGGCCCCCTCCCCTCGAGTCACAGAAATTCTAGAATGAAAAGAATGCTTTCTGTGCTCCTACCAAGAACCCCCGGAGTCCTCCTCTGTTCAAGTATCAGAGGCAAACTGAGGGCTGAGAGAACATGGCCCAGGCCCAGCGTGCCACCTCCCTCCCCCACCCCCGAGAGCAGGGCCCCACAGCCAGCTTCTGGGGCGCAGGTGCAGCCCTCACATCTGGCTCCACCGGAAGGGGGTCTGCTGGACTCCGACAGCATCTGCATTTTTCATTCTTCAATTTTTCCAAGAAATCTTTTTGTTTTTCTCCTCTCCCTTGCCGGAGTCCCTCGGTCTTTACCTACGCTTTACACGCATCCAGAGCGCTTGCTTCCGGGGACGGGAGGTTCAGAGTGATCCTTCCTGGCCTTGCAGCTGGAGCCGCTCCGAAGCCGCAGCCCCTTCGTGAGCATCTGTCACTCCTTTCCCTGTCCCTTCTCCAAGAGGGCTGCTCTCACTCTCGCACCCTGTTTCCTTTCAAGCCCCAAAAGACCATTAACTCCAAATTAACTTCATCCTTCTCACTTTCCTCGCCACTCTTTCCTCTATTAAGTATCTATACTAAAAGGGAGGAAAAGAAGATTTACTATGCCAAGGACAATTCTGAAGCAGCCTTGCTAAATATTCTCCTTTGCTCCTTCACAGGCGGCCTGAGGGAGACATACATTCCTGCAGCTCGAGGGTGGGCCCAGGGTAGGAACTAAGAGCGCCCTGCAGCATTTTTGAAGTGTCTGGATGCATTTCTGTAATAGAAATTTCTGTTCCGAACAGACCTTGGGATTTTGCTCCAGTGGGAGGTTACTGAAAATCCTCAGGGGGCGAAAAGAGCTGGCAAGATATTTATCGAACCCCACTTTTATACAATTAGCTTAGAAATGTGGAATCCGCTAAAAATGCATTTTCAAAACAAGTTGAAACATAAACTGAAAGGTGATCACTAACCTGTCTGTGAGGACTGCCAGGGCCATTAGCAGGCCTAGGCCGTTCCAGTCCACGCCATTTCTTTTCAGAAGGACTCCTTATATTTCCACATAAATTGAGATTTTTGGTGCAATTTAAATGAAACTAAAAATCTGAGCAAGCAGCTCCATATCGTTTTGGCAATTACAAATTAATGAAGTTCCAAATGTGACAGTGCTTATATGTGGCGGAAAGGACAGAAATTATAGCCCAGACGGAGTTTGGGAAGATGTTGGCTTTTGTATCCTTTCCCACTATAACACAATCATAGCCGATTCCTTACATGACTTTCTCCTTACTGATATTAGTGTTTACTAAAGCAGAAACATTTGCATTTTATTGTTTAGGATCAAAAGAGCTTAACTTATTTAGAAATTCCACAATAATTTTCACCAGCACAATTTTGTCTTAAGGGTGGCTATCAGGAAAATTCTTTAGGCAAAGCCCTAGTTTCTTCACATCTGTGTAAAATATGGAAGAAAATAATGAGAACCAGCCCGGAGGTAGTCAGTAAAAAATAGTAAACCTATTTAGAAGGCAAATTCTACAAAGAAAAACTATTTGTAGCAGTCACCACACTAACTCCAGTTGAAAATTGTATTTTTTTAGTTGGCTCAAGTATTACTTAAGTCAGAAGACTTAAAATAAGAATTTTGTTCTGAATCTGATTTTACTAGTAATATTTGGAAGAGATTGCCAGCCAAAGACAAATGAAGTAATAACAACCACTGCTCCATCTATTCATGCCCACATAAGGAATTCTGGGAAAATCAAGCCTGTTGGTAGAGGGCTTTTCAACTTTACTCTCTTTCTTAATATTTGCTCCTAGCTGCTCCTGACAATGTTACATAGGTATTGCTGTTTCTCAGCCCCAGAGTTGTTCACATGTTTCCCTTGTAAGATCTACGGCACTTGTCTTCTACAGAGAAAGGAATGCAGAAATGTTAAAGCAAGAAAACCTGAATGTGATGTGCACATTTTCATCCCACATGGACAATGTATTTGTTTTAATAAAAGGAATTTTCAGATTCATTTCCTGTGGAATCAATTGCATTATCAAGGCCTGTGGACTATCTCATCCATCCATTCTGTGGCTGACTGGGATCCATGGGGAAACAGGAATTCATTGATTTTCTTTAGATCCCACAGAACAGAAAAATCACCTGGGACTGTATGAGTCTTTCTCCCTGAGTCTCTAACTCTCAGGAATAACCTTTTGGGAACAAAGAAAGGTGGGGTGGGGAGAAACTAGGGCTCTGGCAGACTGGACCATGCAGACAAATGAGCTGAATATACACTCTAGAAGTCTCCTGTGGATGTTAATAGGAGACTTTTTCTTTACTAATGATACTAGTATAGAAAGCGCTGTTCTGCATAAGCTGCCCTTGGTGTAAAGGAGTGCTAGAGAAGGTAAATCCTTAGAACTCCAGATGTGGCAGCTTTTGAACCTGTCTGTGGTCAAGCAAGCCTTCTGGATGTCCCTCAAGTTCTATAGTGAGTAGCAGACCTTCTTGGCAAACACCAGAGCTCCCAGGACTTGTGTCACAAGAGCAGCATCTCTAAGCAATGGGGGCGGGGATCACTTGGAGATTATACTCCGGAGTCCCATGGACAGCAGCTTCTCAGACAGTGGTCCTGAGGCACCTGCTTCAGAATCACCTGGTATCTCTAAAGACAGATCCTGGGCTGGCATGGGGCTCAGTGGCAGAGCTCTAGCCCAGAGTTTGTGAGGCCTGGGGTTGTTCCTGACACCATCAAAAATGAAACAAAGAGGGAGAAGTGACCCTTCCCCATGAACTCAGAACCACTGGCAATGACAAGAACAAACATTCCTTGGCACATTAGTGATCTGAGGACCCTGGATTTAAGTCCTTAGGACAACTAGCTTTTCATTATGCCTAAGGAAACACACAAACAATTGCAAACAGGCTCCCTCTCAGTTCCTGCAGAGCGGGAAGCGGCAGCCTGAGGCACCAGAAGGAGGAAGCCAGTGGGTTTTAGTTCTGCTCCTGTTTCACTGAGGCCCTGTGGGATGCCTGCCTCCAGCTCTCCTTCTTTAATAAGCTGGTCACATTTTGCAGTGACAGAGGGAATTGGAGCTGGGTCAGCTCCAATCCACAAATTGCAAATAATTTGCCAAGGGAAATCCCTTTCCCTTCGGTTCTGCTCCAAATCTACATTTCCTTCTATTTAGAATGAGGAGAGGCAGGCAGAATTTATTTTAATGAAGGGGGCCCTGAGCTCCTGGCCTTTCCTTGATGAGAACTCCTACTATTTCTTCAGGTTGGTAGGAGAAGCTGGGGTGGGGAAGGCACTGCTCTACCCTAAGGTATAGAAAGGTGATACTTGGTGACCTTGCACCATATTTAACTCAGAGCCCTTTGGCATAAGCCAGAGCCCCAGAGCTCCTGTTGACCTTATGCATGTCCTTTAAACTTTCCATGTTGTAAAACAGGCACTAGAATATCAGATTCCCTGGTCCCACAGAATTGCCAAAATCAAATGAGTGAGAGCAGATAAAGGAACATCCACATTGGAAGAAGTGACAGGGTCTGTATCTCAGTGTCCACTCAAGAACTTCACGTGTTCCTAGGCAGAGTCATGGAGAAGTGGCTGGATCACAGGTGTATGACACTGGGATTAAAAGTGTGTGGTATTGTGTTAACTCATAAATTGGCTTGGCAAAATTCTGGGCATGGCTGAATGAATTTACTTAAGAAAGAAGAAGCCCTGCCCTGGGTGTTGGTGGCATCAACCAACTGGCTTGTACCCTGGATGGACTACAAAGGCAAAAGAAGTCTCACTGCTGCTGCTGCTGCTGCTGCTGCTACTGTGGCCTGCCTCATCATGGCCTGTTTCTCCTCTGCCATGCCACCCTGCCATGCAGCCAGCTCACTATGGCCTGAAACCTCTACAAACTCTGAACTAAAATAAAACTTTCTAGCCTGAGGCAGGAGGATCAGTGCAAGTTTGAGAATAGCCTGGGCTACAAAAGTGAGCTCAAGGCCAGCCTGAACAGCATAGTGAGACCCTGTCTCAAAAAGACCAATAAGTAAATAAATAAATAAACACAAAATAAGATCTGAAATAGAAAAAAAAAGTCAATAAAACTTTCTTCTTCTAACTTACAGGTATTAGGCATTTTGTTCCTGCAACAAGAAAGTAACTAAGTATACTGTTGGAACACTCCTTAAGGCTCTTCCATGCTAAGGGCTGGCCAGAGAGCTCTGCAGATTAAAGTGCCTGCCTAGGCAGACACAGGAACCGGGGTCAATCCCTAGCATACTATGTCTGCCCCTTCCCCAGAGCACACTGAGACAGCAATTGAGACTGGGCATGGAGGTGCACACCTGTAATCCCAGCACTTGGGAGCCTGAAAACAACAGGATCACTTTAAGTCCAATTTATATAGTAAGGCCCTATAAACTCTATCCTAAATACATTTAAAACAAACAGAAAAAAAAAAAAACACTCTTACATGCTCACCTATGCCTAGATCTGAGGGAGGTGGAGCCACTGGAATCATAGGAAGAGAACTGCCATCCTAAGAAAACTGAATTCCTTGCCAGACTTACCAATGTTACCACAAACCCAAGCCTGGGGGCTTCTGCTTTATGGTGGTCCTGTCCAGCAGGCCCTCATTCAGCTATCAAGACCTTGGGGAGCCAGCTGTCACCCTGCTAGTCCTCTCCTGTTTCCACATCTCTTTCTCTCAGCTCTTAAGCTTCCCCCATTGACTTGTGGATACCTCCCACTCCACCCCTTGGAAGGCTACTACCACTACCCGTTCTCATGGGACAACTCAATTCTGCTCATCTTGGAAGGCCCAGTTTAGATTCCATCCTGTCTGTGACGGCAGGAAATACGAATCTCTTTCCTGTCTCAACTCTTCTGTCCCTGTCAACTCCTCCCAACAGACAGTGTCCCACTGCATTGGAGGCCTTGTGAGAGGGCAAAGAACATGGTGCCTCCCTTCGTAGAGCTCTGCGAACAAAGTGGACACATAAATTATGAGTTACCAATGAAAAGGCTCTAGGACACAGAAAGCTGAGTGGAAGGGCTGACACCAGCCAGAGGAGGTGACGCTGGAGTTAATAATAGTGCAGCAGAGGAGTGTGTCTCTCAGGGCGGCTGTAACCTCTCAGGCACTGAAAGCACCCATGGGGTAAAGCTCCCTTTAGTCTGCCTTCAACCTCAAAGCAGCTGAGGATGAAGCTCTCCCAGCTGCTGCCAGTGCTCTACTGAGGACAATGGACCAAGGCTGAGGTCCCTATGCAGCTTCATGTCCCCACACGGTAATGTGAACATTCGCTTACACCAGCAATTCCTTGGCCTGAGCGATAACAACCCGGGAGGGGAATTTCACTGACCCTGCCCAGCAGGTCAGATGCTGAAGGAGATGCATCACTTTAAGTTTGCTCCAAGGGAAAAAGCCCCTCCTACCAACCACTGACAGCAGCACCTGCATGCTAGCAATTGGCCGGCAACTGCCAGAGAGGCTCTCCCACTGCTGCTTACCACACCACCATCTTGGTCTTTTCTCCCAAGAATAGTATCTGTAACTTCCCCCCACGGTGTCCGCATGTGGTCATTTTAATGCAGATATAAATGAACTCGATTCCAGTTCAATTAACAATTCAGTTCCCCACTGAAGTGGCCACATGGGAAGGGCCCACCAGCTGGTGGCTACTGTATCCAACAGCACAGATACAGGACACTGCCTCCCTGACAGGAAGCTCTGTTGGACAGTGTTGTTACCGAACAGTGGTCAGCAGCTTTCTTTCTACCCTGGACATTGGACAGAAGGTGACTTCTCCTTGTGCCCAAATGTTGTTGACAAAACAGCAAAAACAGAGGGAGGGCGATGTTAAAGTATAGCCAGCCCTCCCTATCCAGGGGTTCCAAATCTGTGAATTCAACCAATGAAATGTCTATACTAAACATGCGCCAAGTTTTCCCTTGTCATTTCCTAGTGTAACAGCTATTCATTTGGCATTTACCCCTATAAATAACCTAGAAATTATTTTAGATGTAAGGTGGTATGTGTGAGTTATCACCCAATAAAGTGCTAAGAGATTTGGGGAACCAGGGATTTGGATATCCATAGGAGCGCCCCCCCCCACTCCCAACCAGCTGCCTTCAGGAGAATGGATATGCTAGAAAACCTATAAAAATCACAACAAACATTGCAATATCCAGGCTGCGGATTGTATATCATTCCTGGAGACCTCTAAGCCAAGTGTGTAGTCAATGATAGTAACCCTGTCAATAATAATGATAGCAACCATAACAAAGTAAGAAGGCAGTACATGTTTAACACTGTGCCATGCACAGTGCTCAGTGTTGTGTAGCCAGCACCCTATTTAATTCTCCCCATAACTCTGGGATGAGGATATTATTTATTTATTTCCTGAAGCAGTGACCTCTGGTGCCTCTGGACACATGCATGACCCACATTTTATGGCAGCCACAGCTACAATGGACACTTCTGACAAGCTAGTCCTTCAGAGGAAGTAGGTGCACCTGTGAAAACCCTCAAACTTCTGGACGCGCTTTACACAGTCTCTGAGGGACACTTAATAGGATTGAGCTTTGATCATCACAACCATACTGTCTCAGTACTCTTCTCTCATTGCTGGGACAAATACTGAACACATAAAATGAAAGAAGGAGAGGTCTACTGAGCTCACAGTTACTGGAGGTTTCAGTCCATACTCGGCTGGCTCCAAGGCTGAGTGGCACACAGAGCAGCAATTCACAGTGGGGCAAAGACCAAAAGCAAATGGGAGGAGCAGCAGCAACAATGGCAACAGAGAGGAAATCCGTCCCTCTTAAATTTCATTGAGGCTCTCTGCCTCAATGGGTACATATACCCATAATCCCAGCAATACTAAAACCCATGATCCCAGCCTTAGATCACCCATAATCCTAGTGCATCAGGAGTTAATCACAAACCCTAGGCGGCCCCAGCCCATAACTGCCTGAGGTGTTAGGGTGACAACTAGACACCAGCCATAGCACAAACCCAGCCCGAAAACTTGTCATGTTGATTTTTGCTCCTTACATCTACCTACCTGTCTCTTCATGGGAGAAGCTGAAGCTAACCATCAGTCACACATGTGGGGCTAAGACAAAGCTGCCTACTGAAGAACACAGGGAGCTCCTCCACCATGTAAACAAGGTGCTCCAGCTTGCTAGTGGGTTGCTAGGCAGAGAGGCTGAAACTGACATCAACTTCCCAAGTGTATGTCAATGTCTCTAAGGTGGCTGTCCAGTCCTCTTTTGCCATCTGGAAAGAGCCCTCCACCTGACCTCAGCTTTTGTCTCTCTTCTTTATTTTCTAACTCTCCTTGCCATTTTCTGGTGTGAGACCACCAAGAGCCACTCTGGTTCACAGCAGTCTCTTCTTACAATTCTGCCTCTTGAGTCGTTCTTCCTACTCCCCTCTAATAAGCTCCTTCTACTCAAAACCTGGATTCAGTCTCTGCTTTTAGAGCAACTCAAACCTAATTCAACCCATGTTGCAGATGTTAGATTTGAGACTGAAAAAGACTGACATTTCCCCTAAACTTCAATTGCTATGAAGTGACAGAGTAGGGACACAAATCTAGATTTGTTTTGATACCCAAGATTTACCTCTTTTTTTTTTTTGTCTTTTTGAGACAGGGTCTCGCTATGTAGTTCAGGCTATCCTTGAGCTCACTTTTGTAGCCCAGGCTGGTCTCGAACTTGCATCAATCCTCCTGCCTCAGCCTCCCGAGTGCTGGGATTACAGGCATGTGCCACCACACCCGGCCCAAGATTTACCTCTTAATTGCTATGTGAAAGTGTAAATTGGAATGCAAAGACGTTAGAAGAATATTATGGGAAGAGTTTTGAATCTACTCTTACAGAATAAGCAGGCTATGAATTTCAAAGCTCAGAATGACTTCTCCGGAATAAATCAATCAGTGAGCTCTTTCTCATCAATATTCACCGTTTCTTCACTGGTTCTTTGGTGGCCAGAAGAGTTCCACAGTCATTCGCAGACTGGCCTTGCACACATAAAAAATTTCCTGGTATCCCATGCAAGGAAAATCAGAAGGATGGAAAGAGCAAGGAAATTCAGTGTTTATTTCCCTCAGGAGGGAAAATTTTCCTCCTCTTGCACCTAGTGCTCTCACAACTACTTCCTGTCACCTCAGTGCTCAGAAACCCTCCCCTAAAAAGAAGCAGCACTATCAGCAGCAGCGCTGACCTTCCGGATCTTTGCTCTTCAATCCCTGACCTCAGAAAAGGACCAGGACAAAAGACCAAGGCGGAAGCCCTTGCAGATGAAGTTTGAAGGCCTCAGCAGCAATTCCGTGGGAAACGATAAGAATGGAGCTCATTTCCTTCCCCTACCCACCCCATTTCCTGTCCCTACGCTCCGAATATGGGGAAACCCCACTCATGCTTCTGAGGGAATTCCAGCACAGATCAACACATACGCAGCCATGTGTACACACACACACACACACACACACACACACACACACACACACACACGGACACGGACACGGACACAGACACAGAAGGGCTGTTCCAGAAGGCTCATGAAAGCAAACTATCACTCTAACAATGGTACTAGCATGATAAGCCATAAGTCAGAGGACCTCATCATCAAAAGATCTCTCCTTCTGGGGCTGGCGGGATGGCTCAGTGATCTAAAGCGCCTGCTTAGGAAAGCTTAGGTGGCAGCAGGGACCGCAGTTCAAACCCCAGCATCACATGCTGTGCCAACCCTGTCCTCAGGGCAGGCTGAGCCAGCCATAATTAAAAAAAAAAAAAAAAAACATAAATAAAAGATCTCTCCTTCCACCTGCAGGTCATGTTGGTTAACTTTACGATAGCAGTTCTTAAAGTTTTCCTGAAATTCTTTTTTTTTTTTTTTTTTTTTTTTTAATGAGCAGAACATTTATTGCGAGAAAGAAAGCTCCTGTCCAAGAGAGGGACAGAAGGGGGGTCCTGAGTGGGTGTCCCCTCCCTGAAATTCTTGAGAGTTCCTGAGACCCTTATAGGGGATTTACAAGGTCAAAGCTATTTTTACAATAACATTATGACATAGTTTGCTTTTTTTATCCTAATTTTCTCATGAGTTACACTGGAGATTTTTAGGGGCTATATAAAATTGATGTCACACAGATTGAATTCAAACATAAATAATACAGATGTCATGTATTAAACCAGGTACTTAAAAGCTTTGTAGGGCCCTCCAGGTAGCTCAGCAGATTAAAGCATCTGCTTGGGCAGACGCAGGGGCCAGGGGTTTGATCCCCGGGCCTGCCATGCCCCAACCCTCGGGACACTGAGATAGCAACTGAGACTGGGCTTGGTGGCATACACCTGTAATCCCAGGGTTTGGGAGGTTGAAAAACAGGAGAATCACTATGAATCAGATCTGTGCAGTGAGACACTGTAGACACTATACTAAATACATTTTTTTAAAGTTCTATAAAAATTTATTAGATAAGACTACTCTTCTTACGTTGTTTTGTTTTAAAAATATATAATTACTTCTTTATCTTTTATTTATATATTTATTTGGTATAGGATCTCACTACATAGCTCAGACGCATAGTGATCTTCCTGTGTCAGCCTCCCCAGCACTGGGATTACAGGCATGTGCCACCACCCCCAGTCTTGGTGGCCGGTACAGCACATCCGGGGTTCTGGGATTCGAACTGAGGCCCTTACACTTGCCATGCAGGAACTTGAACCTCCAAGCTATCTCCCCAGCCCTACAATTAGTTTTTACAAAAACAATTTACCATATAGTAGGTGTGTTATTGTCATTTTCAATGTATTAAAAATGCATATTTAAAGTGGTTTTCTGATGTAGTCTCTCCTGTGGCACATGGCAATAGGTACTACCTACCTAATCCAAAGCCCTGGTAACCTGAGAAGGCCTGAGGAATTTCTAGAAGTAGAAAGGGATTCTTAGGCCATACAGTTGGAGAGCTGCTAGCTTTAAATTGTCTCCTTGCCTAGCTTCAGTTTTCAAATGGGAAGATTTAAGCTCATTCAAAGTAGCTAGGCAAGAATGTGAGAAGAAAGATGATGTGAAATGAGACGAGATGAAAATGTTTAGGGTTGCTCCCTAAAATACTATTCAGGGGCCAGCAAGATGGCTCAATGGTCTCAAGCTCCTGGTTAGGTGAGCTTAGGCAGCTGCAGGGTCCACAATTCAATCCCCCACACCACATTCTGGGCCAGCCTCACCCCCAGGATAGGCTAAGCTAACCATAACGTAAATAAATAAAGTTTAAAAAATATAAAATAAAATGCTTTCTGCAGACCTTCTTGAATTCAAATTCATAATGAAGCTGTGCTAAAAGGTAAGTCTCTGTACAAAAAGTAAAACCTTGACTCATACAGTTAGTCAGTGAGCTCAGGTGAACAGTTTTATTTAACTCATTCTAAGTAAGAAAAATTCCACAGATACTAGGACTGGCTTCAAAACAAAAGTCAACAACCAGAGACAGTCATAGATTAGAAACACTGGTGAATTCGGAAACATATCTGAGACTGGCATCCTTCCCAAAGGAACACTCAGTTGGTTGAGCCCCAACCAAGCAGGACTTAGTTGATGTGTAATGCAGTAATGATGCTACACTGTTTTCAGCTGTCTACAATTTGCAGGATGATAAGATAACTCAAAGTCAAGAAACAGCCTTGAGCTCCCACAGAATCAGACTCTTGAAGAGGGCACATAGTTTTTCCCTACAATTGAGACCTGGTTAGGCACCAGCTACTGAGTTCAGTAAGAAAAACAGGAACTTGGTTGTATCCTTGCAATCCATTCCTGCTGCATACCCCACTAAGCAAGCAGAGAGTGCCCTGTTTCTTTTCTTTGGTACCAGAGATTGAACTCAGGAAGGCACTTATGCCACTGAGCTATCTCCCCAGTTCAACAGACATTTCTTTAATTTTTAAAAATCTTTAATTTATTTACTTATTTATTTGGTAGAGGGTCTTACTAGTAGTGGTCCTCCTGTCTCAGCCTCCTCAGCACTGGGATTACAGGCCTGTGCCACCACACCTGGTTTTGGAGGCTGGCACAGCGTGTAGTACTGGGGATCTAACCTGGGTTCTTGTACTTGCCAGGCAGGCACTTACACTGCTGAGCTATCTCCCCAGCCATGACAGACATTTCTTAGAGTGTATCTCCAGCTACCAAGAGCTACCAATGATTCAGTGCCTGCCATGTTTCAGGTTCCTGACATAACCCCTAAAACCCCACCAGATCATAATATTCCTCCACACTGCATGGGGGGAAACAGAAACTAGGGAGTTTACTCACATGTGCAAAATCTCCATCGGTAAAAGTTCTGTTTGGGTTCAAATCCCAGGGCATCCGATTCTACCTCTTCTCTCAGCTCTAATCCAGCAGGGGGCGCCCTCAGCAAGAAGTGCATTTGATCATCTATAGGAGCTCCAGGAAGAGCACAATTCCTGGGGAATCCCAGGTTTGTATTAACTCTTTACCCCAGCCCAGAATTATTAAGAGCTCTCTCTGTTCAGTAACACACAAGAAGGTGCTGCCTTGCCTCTATCTACCACAGATGATAACTATCTCTAAGAGGTCTCTAAGAAGAGCTTATACAGGGGCTGGTGAGATGGCTTAGTGGTCTACAGTGCTGCTTAGGCAAGCTTAGGCAACCACTGAGACTACAGTTTGGTCCCCGGCACCACATGCTGTGCCAGCCCCACCCCCAGGGCAGGCTGAGCCCACCATAACAGAAGAAGACGAAGACAAAGAAGAAGAAGAGCTTGTACAGACTGTCTCAGGGACCACAGGCATTATTGAAGAGGTTTGCGGGTTGAGCTATGGGTTTCCTAGGTTAAGATCTGGCAAAGCCCAGCCCTCAGGCCCAGTCCAGCTTGATATTTTATGTACTACATGTTAAGAATGCATTTTACCCTTACTGATTTTTTTTTTTTAAATTCTGACATGAAAATTGTATGAATTCAAATTTCAGGTCCCTACAGTTTTCATTGGAATACAGCTGTACCCACTAGTGTCTCATTTTCTGTGCCTGGCTTCAAGTGACAGGACAGACTGAAGAAATTATGACAGAAACCCTAAGAACTACAGAGGTAAAAATATGTATTCTCTGGCCTTTGACAGAAAAAAATGTTGCCAACTCTTGGATGATAGCAATTTTTTGTCTGGGAACTATTTCTCAGAAACCGTAGTGTGAATAATTCTGAAGCACTTCAGCAGGCCATGTCCTCAGGGCCACAGATTTTAGAATTACGTGGGAATGGGAAGGGAGATTCTGTTATTTCACGAATCTAACAGAAAAGCCAAACCCACCAGGGGCCTAGAGTCCTAGCCTGAAGAACATTTTAGGAAGGTTCTCTCAGTTGGCACCAAAACCACTCCGTGGCTGTGCTAGCATATGTCCTGTGGAAGTCTGCTTGAATTTGCCATGAATTACAATAATTAAAATTAAGCAGTGCCTCCTGTGTGGGAATTTTCCAGTTTCCTGACAGAAAGAAGCTTCCCAAGCCTTTCGTTTCTCAAGAGCGCTCTCTGCTGATCAGTTGTCAGAAGGCACCAACCGCGTCGTCTTTTGTCCTGCTGCAATGGACTCCGGTTAGACTAAAGCTAGACACAGAGGCACTTGGGCATTGTCTTCAGGCCTGGTGGTGTCTTTTCACAGTGCGCCAGCATTGGCATCTGAGGCAGCATGACTTCTATGCAGAATTTAATAAGTGAGTAAAAGTCCTGAAAGCAAGCAGGAGAGTCCCAGGGAAGCCAAGGCCTTGTTGAGCTTTGGCTCCCAAACAATCTGCTAAGGCAATACAGCCAAGCACACCCCTCACAACCTGAGGAAGAGTGGCAGTGTCTCCCTGGCACAGTGATGGCGAAGCTTTAGGAGTTTTCAGCCATAACACTCAGCCAGCTTGGCACACGATCCATAGGAGCAGAGCCAAAGCTAGTTTATTAAAACTCCAGTCAGACTTAAGGGTGTAAGGGGGTAAGGACTGTGATATAGCAGTGTAGGATTGGTGAATATAGAGTGATGGTGGCCACATCAAGCTGTCAATGGCATGATGAAATTTTCCAGAAATTTCTATAGGGAAGTATCTTCATTATGTATGCAGCTTTGCTCTTCCCAGGCAAGATTCTCTCTGCACTAATGCAGTTGTACACATGAAGGCAGAATAGTAAACAGTTGGTTTTTCCTCTGATCCTTAAAAGATGTTGAGTGCTATCCAAAAGGCCCCATATCGATGTGGCATGAGCATAGCCAGTCCCTGGAGTCTAGGAACAAATTTTGGGCCAGCCGTGTGCTTCCAGCTTTGTTGCAGGTAAATGGAACTGTGTTTATGCATCTCAGACTATGTGTAGGTGTGGAGAACCTGCCTGAAAAGGGGTGTCCTTTTTAGCCAGCAGCAAAGCTAGCCTGAAATGAGGATCTGCATTGGACCACGCAGGGGACCAATATGAAGAAGAGACAGCTATGCGATCCATCTCCCCCTTCCTGGGGTCAGATCTGCTGAGCCTCTCAGCAAAAATCTGCAGAAGGTCACAGAGGACAGTGTCCAGGTTTGGCTGCAGGGCAAAGTTAGGGAACACCTGCCAAGTGGAACACAGCTGCAGTCCAAGAGGTGACAGGAACTCATCAGGCTGGGAAAGGACAAAGGTGGGGAACTTTCAGGTGGAGCAAATTTTCCAGCCATGGATGTGGGGAGTTCACATCCTCCTGGAGCCCTGAGGGCTTGGGGAATGACAGGAAGGAAGGTTGAGACCAGGTGGTCAAGGATTTTCCTTGCAAAGGGCTTGGGGTTTTCTCTAAGAAAGGGGAACAGAGCCCCTAAAGAAGGTTAGCAGCCAAGTGCTGTAATTTGATTTACTATTTAGAATTCCCCTCCAGCTGCAGAGTCATAAGAGGATGCAAAAAGTCTAGCGGCCAGGAAGCCATGGTTGCAATAACAGAGACCAAGGGCATTCACTAAGGAAGTGGCTTTGTGCACAGAGAGAAGAGTATTACTGTGCCTCAGTGGCTCCATAAATTTGGAGAGTAAGAAAGCGATTCTAGCATGTGTGGTTGTCTTAGGTACTCTTCTCTTGCTGCTGGGACAAATACCCAACACCCAAAATGAAGGAAGGAAAGGTTTATTTTGCTCACAGTTACTGGAGGTTTCAGTCCATACTTGGCTGGATCCAAGGCAGAGAGACACAATGCAGAGGCCAGCAGTTCATGACGGTGGAACAGTAACAAAATGGTGACAGAGGCAGCCAATCAATCAGGGCAGCAGAGCAACAGTGTGCGTCTGTCTCTCTGTCTCTCTTTATATTACATTCAGGCTCTCTGCTTCAGCCTATCCACCTTAGGTCACACCCATAATCCCAGAAATACTCAGACCCATAACCACATCAGTACTAAAACACATAATCCCAGAGTGGATTACGAGTCAAGTCTCAAACTCTAGAAGTCCCTACTTCATGATTGCATGAGGCTTTGGAAGGACAACTAGACATAAACCATAACAGTGGTACACTGGACTTAGGACAAAGCCCAACTGAGATGGAAAATGTAAGCAAAAAGGTGGGTTGATTGTGATACACTCAGCTTTGGGCATGTTGGCCAAGGTAAGGGATGGGCCATACTAAGATATGAGAAGTAGTAGCTCCTCCAAAAGGCAGGGATTGAACACTGGAGTTCAGCTTCCCTGGCAGACAGGAAGTCATGGAATAGTGAAACACCAGAAGAGAGAGCACAGGTTGCAGGATAAAAAGACTGAAGGAAGCCATCATGCTTCAGTATCAAAGCTTGAGCCATTGGCCAGCTTAGAAGTTCCCATGCTTGTCCCAGGGATGCAGCTTATTGGCAGAGGAGCTAGGACAGTGTCTTAGGACGTGGGCCTGCACCTGTGTCCCGAGAGCCTCAGGCCACCTGCCTGGTGGAAAGGTCCGTGACAGGAGTGGGCTCAGGAAAACTGAAGGCAAAGAACTCCTCCTATGTCACTGGGCAGAACAGAGCAAGACAGAGAAGGCGATTAGCTTTGTGGGACAGAGGATTGGGCCTATTTTTTACTCTGAGTTTAATCAACTCAATGCCTGAAAGGTTGGACAACAGTAGAGAAGGGAAAGAAAAAATTGTAATAAGTGAAGGCTGCCTCTCTGGAGACCCAGCTGGGCAGGCTATAGGAAAAGCAGGTGCCATCCTGGGCCACACCTGGGAGCTCAGCAACTGAACAGCGGGGAATAAATGGTCCTCAAAGAGGCAGGCAGAGCAGAGACTTAGGGATACCAGGGCAAGAAAAGTCAGCTCCCAGAAGCCCACACAGCACTCCCTGACAGCTGCTCACAATCTTGAGCACATCAGCCCATCTTCAAGGGTCCACTAAAGCAGACTGCTGGCCCCACTCTAGGGCTTCTGAGTCTGCAGCTGGAGAGCGAATGTATCCAGCAGGCTCCCGGCTGATGCTCCAGGCTTGGAGACCAGGCTTGGAGAAACATGGGTTCATGGAATCTCCACCAGCTGGGGGCTACAGACCTTCACTGGAGTAGGACACAGGGGACTCCTATACTCTGTAATAGTTGTGCATGCATTTTCCTGTGTGTGCATGATACACTACTATAGTTGTGTATCAAATTCATGACTTTGTGTGTGTGTGTGTGTGTAACTGGGGATTGAACTCAGGCCTTTGTGCTTGTCAGGCAAGCACTTATTCCACTGAGCTATCTGAGCTGTCTCCCTGGCCCCAAAAAGCTAAGGCTTTTTTTTTTTTTTTGCCTGTCTGACTATGCCCTCAGGGTATGTTGGGTTTTAGTTGTAGAGCTGAAGATAAAGCCCTGATCCCCTGCACCCGACTGCATTTGTCTGAGCAAATGCTTAAACAAGTGTGCCAGTCCACAGGCACCCCTAAATTAGTGAAGGGTTTTTTGAGTGGTTGTCTCAGATGGCCTTCAGGGCAGGTGTCATGTTCCATGCAGGGCAGGGTATCGAACCACGGTCCTCAGTGCCCGAGTGAGATCACTAAATTATGTGCTTTAGTCCACTGAGCTACCTGGCAAGCCCCATCTTGGCATTTAAGAATATCGTTTAGAGCACATCTAAAGTGTGTACAAGTAAAACATGAGTCCGTTTAAATAAAAACACTAAGTAAAAAATTCATGTAGTGAGCTGGGCAATGTGGTGCACATCTGTAATCCCAGCACTTGGGAGGCTGAGGTAGGAGGATCAGTGTGAGTTCGAGACCAGCCTGGGCTACAAAAGTGAGCTCAAGGCCAACCTAAACTGCGCAGTGAGACCCTGTCTCAAAAAAAAAAAAAAAAACCAAAAAACAAAGCAAGCAAAAAAGAAATTCATGTAGGTAAAATGTGAGTGTAGGAAATATCAAAGGCATGTAAATGACTAATGTTTAATAACAATGAAAATTAAAATAATAAAAGAGAAAATGAAGGGCTTGTTGTAGCTCGGGAAAAGAATACCTTCTTCACATACACAAAGCCCTAGGTTTGATGCCCTCACCAAAAAGCAAACAAAATGGGGAAAAGAAAGACACCTTATGGTTATGTTAGGCAGTTAAGGCTCAAGGTGGATGTC
The DNA here is from genome assembly GCA_004027025.1 of Myocastor coypus. NCBI lineage: Eukaryota > Metazoa > Chordata > Mammalia > Rodentia > Myocastoridae > Myocastor > Myocastor coypus. Next base: position 8,070 of record PVJA010004690.1, on the reverse strand, counting down.
ATGGCCACTGGCAAGTTGGAAAGGAAACAGAAAAACAGTAACACTGCTCCAGAAAGCCTAGCTCAGAAACATTCCAGTTAGGGTCAAGAATTCGCATCCTTGTTTCATAGGTGAAGAGTGTGAAGTTAGGTGTCTTGCAAGATTAGTCAGCTAGGGAGCAAATCTATGACTAGAACGAACAGAGCTCACCAGGGACGAGAAGGACAGAGGCGCCCAAGACACCTGTGTGGACAGTGAATACTGGTGTCTGTGATCCCTGGAAACTGAAGGACTTCCTCCTTTGTCTTGTGGAGCTACACTGGGGCCACCTTCCTCTTCTACAGATAACCATGCCTCCCACACTCGTCGCTGGCCCACTAGTGTAAATGAGCTGTGCATATCAATCTTAGTGCTTGTCTGAATTCCTTCAACAAACACTTCTTGAGCATCACTATGTGGCAGGAACTGCTGATGCTGTTGTCCAAAAGCAGAAATATGTCAACCCTACCTTAAAGGAGTTCCTGGTCTCATGGGGGTTGGGGGCGACAGGTAAGAAACAATTGTGTAGAATGTGAGGCAATGGGGGAAGTTGGCAGAGGGTGGTCCAGGACATCCCCAGGGAGTGACCTGATGTCATCTAGAAGCCAGGAAGTGTGTGATTTCTGTGAGGGAAGAACAGGCCTCCCCTAGACTGAGATAGGGACAAGTGCAAAGGGCAGAGAAAATAAGCCACAGAGGCCACAGTACACTGCAGAAGCCAAAGTGGCTTCAGCATAGTTTGAACTCTGAGGATGACAGAAGAATGATGATAGGAAAAACAAAAGTTGTGCACTATGTGCCAGGCACTGTTGCATGCATGCATATACACTCAGTGTGCACTGTTGTGCCAGGCACTGTTGCATGCATGCATATACACCCACACACACATAAAGCTGTGCACTATTGTGCCAGGCACTGTTGCATGCATGCATATACACTCAGTGTGCAGTGTTGTGCCAGGCACTGCTGCATGCATGCATATACACCCACGCACACATAAAGTTGTGCACTGTTGTGCCAGGCACTGTTGCATGCATGCATATACACCCACACACACATAAAGCTGTGCACTATTGTGCCAGGCACTGTTGCAAGCATGCATATACACCCACACACAAATAGAGCTATGCACTGTTGTGCCAGGCACTGTTGCATGCATGCATATACACCCACACACACATACGGTTGTGCACTATTGTGCCAGGCACTGTTGCATGCATGCATATACACCCATACACACATACAGTTGTGCATTATTGTGCCAGGCACTATTGCATGCATGCATATAGACACACATAAATCCGTTGCACATTAAGTCATGTACATATTATGCATATGTGAACCAATGCATGTATACATATAGGGTATATACAGTACATGCATGAATTTAATCTTTAGTCTTCCCAAGACTAGAGGAAGGTACTATTATTAATCCTCTTTAACACATGCAAAAACTGACTTGACATGCTGCAGGCTTTAATAATGCACTAATACTATGTAACTAGGAAGTTCCAGAGCTGTGACTTCAGTCCCTGTTACAGGACTCTATGATCTTTGCTCTTATATATGACAGTTTATAGCACTGGGGAGATGTGAATGGGAACAAAAATAGGCAGGGAAGGTCTCAGGTGCCCTGAAGGATTGAACTTGATTGAGAAGGCTGACATCTTGAAAGATTTTAAGCAGAGGATGGCATGATTTATTTATTCACTGATATTTATTTATTTATTTATTTATTTATTTATTTATTTATTTATTAGATAGCATGGGAGCATAGCTAATGCCCCAGAGGAGAGCAGTGAACAAGGTAGAAATAATCTGCAAACTCAATGAGTTGATATTCTAGCTTTGGGAATAGCCAAGTAATGAAAAATGCACAGTGCTGATAAAGTGGAAGGGCAGATGGGGACTGACGAGAGTAGGAGAAATGCATCGTGGGATTAGTGGGCACACATCAGGCAGGAGAAAGTGGAAAAACAGTGATGGGATTAGATGGAGTTCCAGGCAGAGAGAACTGACCTCTCTCATTCAAGGAACAAGACTCAGAGCAAAGAAATCAAAGGAGATCTAGGAACACAAATTAAAAGTTTATGGAGTTTGCTTTTTAGAAATATTGAATTTGAGGTATCAGCAAGATACCCCATTAAGCATGTTCATGTCTTCAGCCATTAATCTTTTTTTTTTTTTTTTTTTTTTTTTTTTTTTTTTTTTTTTTTTTTTTTTTTTGTCTTTTTGAGACAGGGTCTTGCTGTACAGTTCAGGCTGGTCTTGACCTCAGTTTTGTAGCCCAGGCTGGTCTTGACCTCAGTTTTGTAGCCCAGGCTGGTCTCGAACTCTCACCGATCCTCCCGCCTCAGCCTCCCAAGTGCTGGGATCACAGGCGTGTGCCACCACACCCGGCTTCAGTAATCATTTTTATGTGTTTGGAATTTTCTACTTTTCTAGTACTTCTGAAATAAATCATGTATTTTGTTAGCCAATAATTATCATACTGAGTGTTATCATGTATGTCTAGGTGTCCCTGCAAAAACCTCATACAGTCATGGGACAAATTCTAAAGTTTGTGATTGATTCTTAATCCATTGCTGGGATTATGGGTGGGAGCGCTACCCACTCTGGGGCAGATAACCTGAATACAATAGAGGGAAGAGAGAAAGGCTTGCCAGCTACCGCAGTCACTTCTCCCCTTTTGGCCCTTGGCTCTTTGCAGTTTTCCACAGCCACGAACTGCTGCCCTCTGCCATGTGCCACTGTCCCCTGGGGCCAGCTGAGTATGGACTGAAATCTCCACTAGTTGTGAGCTAAAAAAACCTTTCCTTCCTTGATTTTGGATATTGGATATTTTGTCCCAGCAACAAGAGAAAAGCAACTGAGACACTGAGCTTAAGAAGAACCAGAAGTAACTCTCTCCTGTGGTTTTGGTGCCCCTTACTGGAGTTCTTTCTGCTCTCAGATCCTCCCTGCCTTCTCAGTCTCTAGTGGCCACTGGGCGTTTTGTCCTACAAGGCTTATTGGCTTCTACGAATGAGTGAGAGCATGTGTGATTTCTCATTCTGTGCCTGGACCATTTCATGTGATGGACAAGGTTAATGGTGACTCAATTGGCTTAGGAACTGCCTAGGGATTAGTAAACCACACTTCTGGACATGTCTGTGTGGACCATGGAGGTGTGAATTTGAGGACACATCTGGATGCTGGCTCCTTCCCCTCTTGCTCTATTCCCCTGCTCTGCTTCTTGGTCACCATGAGCTGAGTAGCTTAGCTCCACCACATCTCTCCTCCTTTATACTGTGGGTGTCAGATATTTGGTCCCAGTGACAAAAATATGACTGACATCACATAATGACCTCTAGCACCATTCATGTTGCTGCAGGTAAGATGATTCCACTCCTTTTTATGGATAAACAGAATTCCATTATGTAAATATGCCACATTTTTCTTCATCCATGAATATACTGAAAAGCATCTGGGTTGATTACATATTTTGGCTATTGTAAATAGGACGTAAGTTTTTGTCATGAAAAGAGGTTGGATACTATGAAATGCTTTTCCTGCATCTGCTGAAAATAATATTGCTTTTGTCCTTTACTCAGCTGGCCTCTTCTTGACTTTCACAAGTTGAACCATCCTTGCAACTCTAGGTTGAATCCCACCTAATTGTGGCGCACGATCTTCTTAATATGTTTCAGTTTGGAACTATTAACATCTGTGTTCATCAAATATTTGAGTCTGTAGCTTTACTTTTCTTTTCTTTTTCCTTTTTCTGTTTTGGTATATCTTTATCTGTTCTGGGGATCAGTGCATAGCCGGCCACAGAAAAAGAGGTTGGTAGAATCCTTACCATTTCAAAATTGGACAACTTCACAAATTTACATGTCAGCTTTATAGATCGGGCCATGCCCATTTTATTGACAGCATTCCAATTGGAGTATAGGCACTGCTGAACTGATCCCAATCTGGTATTTTTAAACATTTAGTGATGTACAGTTCTCACAAGGTTTGCTTCTCCTTTGTTTCAGAAGCAAAGCTAAAATCTTAAAAAAAAAAAAAAAAAAAAAAAAAATGGAGTGGTTGGACTTCTTCCAACTTCAGAAAGACCCTGAACATGTAGACGAAAATTGTATGGCTTCAGTTCCCTCCCAAGCTGGCTCCAGTCCGGAACGGTATCCTTTTCCAGGGACTGTCTTCTGAGGCTATATAAATACTCCAACATCCTGCTTTGAGTTTCTCACTTCTCTGGAGTTCTTGCTGAATGCTTGTTTGTTTGTTTGTTTGTTAACATGGGAAGAGAAGAAAGAATTGCCAAATTTTGGAAGACAATGTAGTAAGTTTAAAGAACATGTGGACTCCAATTCTGGGGCTTTTTCATGTGGTTCCTCCAGCTGCCTGAGCCATTTGCTCAAATTGAGTCAAGATATTCAGGCTGTTAAATTTAATTTGGCAAAGGTAAACAGAGCTATAGTATTCTATTGCTAATTAGATTTTCCCCCTGTGGTCTTACATATTGTGTTCAGCTAAACTTGAAAGAATTTTTTTTTTAATGAAATACCCCAAGGCCCTGAGTTTTGTCCTCACCTCTGTCACTAATACTTTGTGACCAACTCATTATCACCCTTGAACTTTTGATTGAAGAAAAAAAAAAAAAAAACAGGGGCTAAGGGTTTAGCTCAGTGATACACTGAGCCTGGTATGCAAAGGCACTGGGTTTGATAACCAAATGCTGCAAAAAAAAAAGCACAATAAAAGTAAATCTACGACATGTTGAAAACTTACTTCAAGTAAGGCACTGTGTGGGTACCACATGAGAATGCACAGCCCCGAGTCCCTGCAGTGGATGCCAGGTGTGGTTGGACTAACAAAGGCACAGCAGAGTCAGAACTCACTGCCAACAAGATGCCAGGCAGTCTGTGTCCTACGGGGGCTTAGCAACGACAGTGAGGAGGATCAGGAAAGACGCCTCCTAACAGATGTTGTATTTTGAAGGGCATCTGTTATGGTTTATGTCTAGTTGTCTCCCCAAGGCCTCATGCAATCATGAGGTAGGGACTTCTAGAGTTTGAAACTTGACTCATGATCCACTGGGATTATGTATTTTAGTACTGATAGGGTTATCAGTCTGAGTACGGCCAGCATTATGGGTGTGGCCTAAGGTGCATAGGCTGAGGCAGAGAGCCTGAATGTAATATAAAAAGAGACTGAGAGACAGACTGGGGTTGTTGCTCTCTGCTCCCCTGGTTATTCCGTTGCCTCTGTTGCCATTATTGCTGTTCCACCGCCATGAACTGTTGGCCTATGCATTGTGCCTCTCTGCCTTGGATCCAGCCGAGTATGGACTGAAACCTCCAGTAACTGTGAGTCAAATAAACTTTCCCTTCCTTCATTTTGGGTGTTGGGTATTTGTCCCAGCAACGAGTAAAAAGTAACTAAGGCAGCATCTTTGGGAGATGAACATGGGGCTAAGAGCTGGGGAGGAATGAGGGGGGGCTGTTACTGTTGGGGTCTAATGTGTTCCCCTAAGTCTCATGTGCTGGGAATGTGGCGGGGTCACGGCAAAGCTGCTGATGAGCTCAGGAGTTAAATGTGCTACAAGGAGGTGAGGCCTGGTCTGAGGTGGCTCACTGGGGTGTGGCCTAGAAGGGTGCATTCCTGTCCCCATTTTTTCCCTCCTTCCCAGCACCCACAGCACAAGGATCTTGCTTCCGCCCAACCCTCCCACCATGAATTTCTGCCTGGAACCAGCCAATCCTAGGTACCACCTACTGGAAACTGCCAGCCAAGTAAACCTCCTCTCCATTAAGTTGTGAATGTTGGGTATTTCACTCCAGCAATGGGAAAGCAGCTAATATGGGAGCAAAATGGGCACAGCATTGCAGGTGCAAGGAACAGTATAAGAAAATGCCTAGATGTAGAGAGGTCTCACTTAGGGCCATGTTTCTGATTGTTACATACAGACAATGAGATAAGGAAAGAAACTGAGAGGACTTAGAAACTACATTGCAACCTGAAGGAGTAATTTTATTTGTTCTGAAACTAATAAAACTGTTGTTTCTATTTGCACTGATGTTTCATTTTATTTGCTCCAGTGTTGCGTTTTCACTGTACACTTGTCCTCCTTCAGTGTCACTTTCCACATTGTCAGTGGCCCATCATGGTCTCAGAACACCACAGCAAACATTCCAGAAATAAGTAACATATGCATTTTGAGGTGTATGCTGCTCTGAGTAGCACGATGAACTCCCAAACCATTCTCCACTCTCCTCCGTGAAGTATGATTCAACCCTCTGTCCAGCCCACCCATCCCGTATATTCTGTCTTTCTGTCACTTAGCTGCTTCTGAGTTATTAGCTCAACTCTTGGGAATTTCAGGGCTTTGCTCAAGTAATTTTTTTTTAAACTTAATAATGGTCCCAAAGTGCAAGAATTTTCGTGCTAAGGAGGAAGCAAGACATAGGACAACAAAGAGCATGTTCCCGTGCTATGTGGGAGCAGCGTGGGGGAGATGGGAGGAAAGCAGTGCACAGAGGACCCCATGCAATTGAGGTTTAAGGGACCCATTGGAAGACAGAAGAGGGACACAGGGATTCTGTGTTTTACAAAAGGATTGGTCAGGCCGGGCATGGTGGTGCACACCTGTAATCCCAGCACTTGGGAGGCTGAGGCAGGAGTATCGCTGTGAGTTCAAGACCAGCCTGGGCTACAAAAGTGAGCTCAGGGCCAGCCTAAACTTCATAGTGAGACCCTGTCTCAAAAAGACAAAATAAATATAAATAAATAAATAAATAAATAAATAAATAAATAAATAAATAAATTTCTAATCTGTTCAGGCTGGCCTTGAGCTCACTTTTGTAGCCCAGGCTGGTCTCGAACTCACACCGATCCTCCTGCCTCAGCCTCTCAAGGGCTGGGATTATAGGCGTGTGCCACCACACCTGGCCTCAGATTAGAAATTTAAAAACTGGTTCTTCATCTCAGAAAATCTGAAAGGCACTGGGGTTTAAGAACCCTCAAGTCGCTGGCTTCATACAGTGTAGATCATGAGGCAGAAATGGAATACAAGAGCTAGAAGCAACAGACTGAGACTCACTGTGGGGGGGGCTTTTTAGAGCACTATAAACCAATTTATGGGCTCAGAGGCATTAAGGAAACAAAAGAATGGGAGGAGGGGCCCAGCGGGATGGCTCAGTGGTTTAAAGCGCCTGCTTGGGAACACTTGGGTGGCTTCAGGGACCTTGGCTCGAACGCCGGCACCACATGCTGCACCAGCTCTGCCCTTGGGGTGGGCTGAGCCAGCCATAAAAATGAGTGAATAAACAAACAAAGGTTCTGAAACAAGAAAAAAAATAAAAATAAAATAAAAATTCTTAAAAAAAAAAAGAATGGGAGGAATCTGACATGTGAGTTCCACGTGTAAATTCTAATCCTTAAATTTATTAATACAGTTCAAATAGAGCACATCTGAGAGCCACTTGTCACCTTCTGAGCTGGGAGGGAGGCCGAGCCACTCAGTACACGGACCATGTCATGACAGAGGATCGATGTCCCTAGGACCCAGGGGTCACATGGCATCTCATGAGCAGCATGGGAGCCACAGCTCCTGTGTGACCACGGGCAGTGTGAGGTGGACAACGGCAGTGACCTATGTCCCAGCCACCAAGGACCACATGGCAGTGAGAAGGTGTCAGGGGATGATGGTAGTGAGGTCAGTGACGACACTGAACAGAACTGCCACCCTCTAGCCAGACCTTGGCATTTACAGTAGATGCAACCCCTAGAGAAACAGCTCCTGACTGACTCATGAGACAGCACTGGTGGCGTGGCTTCTGCCTTCAGCCATGTGTAGAAAGGAGGCTCCAAGCTCCAGTCAGGCTCACTTTTCCAGACTGTTTCCCAGCAGACTCTCCAGGAGCACTTGGGATAAACAGACAAAGATGGGCTTTCTTTCCTAGGGGTCCTTCAAAGAAAGTTCTATACTCCTTCTTCTTCTTCTTCTTCTTCTTCTTCTTCTTCTTCTTCTTCTTCTTCTTCTTCTTCTTCTTCTTCTTCTTCTTCTTC